>JASAMX010008590.1:0-11105 GCA_030248175.1 Microlaimidae sp. YZB2_3
AGTTAAGGTAGGATTCTTCTTTGTGGTTTTATTGACCGCGGCAGCTGTTTGAACTTCTATAATTCCCCCCCCCCCCTCCCGGATTACTTTGAGGAGGTATGAATTGGGAAGTTCATGGGCTAACTCTGTGCATATTATTTATAATACTTCGCGCAGGATAACTAATCAGTAAACCGTTAACTTCAGTATAACCTTTATTAACGCATAAAAGTAAGTTAAAATATTTTAAACACTGTGGACCAAAAGAATGTAAGATAAAACAAACAACTGTAATGTATAAACAAGCAAGAAAAACCCAGATTTTTTATGGAGAAAAAAAATATCCCTTTAGTACTGCTAAAATACTTGTATCGACAATTTTTCCACTAGCAATACCTGCTTGAACCTCTGGGTGTTTGTTGCCCGCAATGATACCCATTGCGTGCAAAACGCGAGATTGCTTACATAATGCACTCTTAAAATCATTCATGGTTGCTTGAGACCTTAAACTATCAAAATCATAAACTAATTGCTGATAAAATATTGTGGTTGTTCACGGTAGTTTTTCAATTGAAAAAATTGTAGGGTATTTATTTCTGGGCGAGATAACTCGCCCGTTTTTCTATGATATAAAAATGTGGCTCTCCTAAGATTTATCCGAACCTCTTGTTCAAAACCGCAATCGCGCACAGAAGGATGCTTTCAAATAATATTAGTTACTGGGTTTATATAACCATCATAAGGCTTACGAAAAATTGTAAAATTTATGGGTATTTCTCTACTACAAGCTTCATCTTTTATTGGCTGAAATTTATACTAGTATTATCAAAAATATATAATATACCAAAAAATGTGCAACTCCTATATAAAAAAGTGCGGAAACGTAGGCCATTATAATGAGCCTCTCCATTTAAATGACACTCTCCACTATAATGGCATAGTAGCCATTTTAATTCGGCGAGTTAAAATGGAGATGAAGCTATTATAATAGCCATTTATTGACTTAATTTCACTTCATATATACTCACAAGTGTAATACTGTCCGCGTGTCGGACAGAATTAAACCAACACGGGAAAACTCGTGCGGCCCGGACAGTATTAAACTTGTGAGTATATATGAAGTGAAGTTAAGTCAATAAATGGCTATTATAGTAGCTTCCTCTCCATTTTAACTCGCCGAATTAAAATGGCTACTATGCCATTATAGTGGAGAGTGTAATTTAAATGGAGAGGCTCATTATAATGGCCTACGTTTCCGCACTTCTTTATATAGGAGTTGCACATTTTTCGGTATATTATATATTTTTGGTATTATTTAGCTCTATGCAATGGTAAACTTCCAAAACTTGACCTGCCGCACTAGCGTAGAAATTGGATTGATTTAATAGAACTCGCGCCAAAAAAAAAATGGTTCTGTAATTATGTTATTTCTAACAAACTATAAATTTCGCTCATTTTTTTGCATGTTGTAGCCAGAGCATAACAAAAAACGGTCTGCACGGCAATAATTAACTTAAAAGATAACGCTTGTAAGCTAGCAGCTAAAGTTTCTGAACCTACTAACCCATAAGTTCCAGACAAACATTTAACTCGTATTGTTTCATTTTTGGGCATCTCAAAAAATTTACTCTTAGAAAACGGTAGCTAGCGCCTATAATATATATTTTTTCATTTAATTAGAATATATCTAGATTCTCTTTGGATTCTTACTGGCAACAAAGTTTTATTTTGAATTTCTATAGGTATCGGATTTACTAAATTCTCACTTTGTTGCATTTTCCTATTATTTTTTGCCAAATTTTGACAAATTGTTTTTGTTTTAATTTCCCATATAACTGTATAAGGGACATCCTGAGTGGACATATAATTTCTTGTTTTCTTATGACACCCTGAGTTAACCTCCGTTTGGTTTGACCAAGTTAATGCTAGATTTTTGTCATCTGAAACAATTGCTTTACCTGTTGATCCTGTTATATGTTTCAACAGTAAAAATTACACTGACTATTTTTATTTATTGACCAAATCAAAGTTGAAAGTTGAATTGTTTGGGTAAAATGCACGATACTTGATGAAATTTGCAATTTCTTGTGCTACCACTTGTACTAGTCATATGGTACTCTTCACCGAATCTCTTATAAACTTTAGCTTTATAAACGTAACATTTTCTCAGCAGAAAACTTTTCCCACCTACAGCACCACTCATACTTATCATTTGGAGTATTATTAGTTTGCCAAATTCCATGCCTAGGAGTTAAATCGCCTGCGCTACGAGTATGCTGATCGGAGGACATTAATCTACACTCATCTTTCAAAATGGGTAAAATACTTAGCTTAGTTTTTCTCATTTTTTCGTCATCGAAAAACCAAAGAAGAGTTTCAACTTCTTGGCGTACTTTTTTACATACGAAAGCCTCACTTATATGCTCAATTTCATTTATTTTGTATAGTTGTAATTCCGCTTTTTTTGGTTCTTCAAAATTTTTATAATTTAAGGTTTTTAAATTACAATCAGGTGATATGGAAGCCTGTATATTTGTTTCGGACCATTTGTCTGACATAATAATGGTCCGGGGAGGTGACCACTTATAGCTGTTGCAAAATTTAAATTTACAAGACACATAAAAAATATTAACATCCTAATTTTACTTACAGGGCTAAAACTGATAATGGGCGTTGTCGGCTTTTCCTCTCTTTCCCTTTCATATTGTCCATTTTATTTTCTATCTTTATTTTCTTTAATTCTATAATATTTCGTACATAAGAATCAGTTTTTGGTAATTTTTCAATTTCCTTTTTTGGAGCAGAAACCAATTTATTAGTTTCCTTTGAATTATTATTTAAGCGCAATACATTTATAGGCTAATTCTCACGTTTTTCTTGAAACGTGTTAGGAAATTTTTGCTTACATACAACACTAGTATGACCTATTTTACCACAATTAGTACATCTTGGTTTTAACTGATCATCCCATTGATTATTTCGTTTAACCCATTGATTATTGGGTTGGTTCCATTGACGCCTATTTTCAAAACTCCTAGATTGTATTGGAGGGTCACGGAAATTCTGTCTATTATAATTACTATTTTGAAAATAGTTTTGGAAAGAACGGGACTGCCGGTAGAAATTTGATTCTAAAGGTGTAATTAAGGATTTAAATTCTTGTCGTAAATTGCTTAGCTCGCGCTTTAGTTCTTCAATCGATTGTCTATCGCTATCCGAGCTTTTTTCTACACCATTAAGTTTACTTAAACTATTTTGATTTTCAATGGGTTGTTTTTGATTTTGATTATAAGGCTCAGAAGATAACATAGCTTTAACATTTTTAGAGGAGGTATAAATTTCATGGGGACTGATGTTTCGGGTGTACGTTAAAAGTTGAAAACTATTTTTAGTATTCTCAAGTTCAAAACGAGTAGCAATATTTAGCGCCTCCTGAAAAGTTGTTGGGCTTGAAACCATTAAAGGAACCTTAAAGATGGGTTTAATATTATCAACAAACATATCTAAAAGAATAATATTATTCGGGATAAGCTAGCACAACTAGACCTTGAAGTCGGTCCGCAAACTCATCGGTTTCATTTGGTTTTTGGTTGGTGGCAATTATGTAATTGCGCGGCTTGCAAACGACGAGATTCTGGGGTGCGAAACTTATTACTTAACGCCTCAACCAGAGTGTCCCAACTTGTTTTTTGGACATGCAGTAAAATTTTATACATTCGCTGCGCATGTCCTACTAAGCAAGTTGGAAAGATTGTTAATTGTCGTTCAGGCGACCAAGTACGCGCTATGGCATACATTCAAAACGATCGCAAAAATTTGGGAAATTCTTTACTATTTTGCCCTTAAAGGTGGGTAAACTTGCAAAAATTGGTTTTGGTTTGGTTCTATAACATCTCGATTATCCCTATCTAATTGGATTTGATTTGAGATTCCATCTAACGCTTCATAAAGGTCATCCATGCTGTCGTGCTGACCTTGCACTTCTTTTACCAACTGATCAATAACTCTATCCTCATTAAATTAAACTTCTGAATCTATCTTACTGTCACTCATGAAAATAAAAAAAAACTTTTCGTTTGACGTTCTTATGCTTAGATATTGTTTAAAGACTAAACTCAAACTTTTCTTTAATAAAATATTTTAGTACAGTTAATTATATATACAATAATTCGCGAGTCAATAAAATATAATAATAAAACTAATATAAAAAAACGCGATATAAAAAATTATCGATAATAATAATAAAAAAAATTAGAATATATATATATATATATATATATATATATATATATATATATATATATATATATATATATATATATATATATATATCTATATATATATATATATTTAATTAAAAACAAAAACGAAGAAGAAAACAATATTTCCTTTTATTCGATGGAACTTTAGGGAAACTTTCTACCTACCATATTAAAACTTCACTCCGCCGATAAAATGGGAACTTTTGGTAAACAATTCTCAGCGCGCTTATAACAAAATAATCCCGTCTGTTGCTTTACAGTAAGAATTTAATCAGCTGTGTGCTTCAATTTTCTTAAAGGGGTGTAAAAATTCTTTATTGTTCAGCTGTGGTCAGCTCTCGGCTCCCAAAAGTAAAATTTACCACTTTACAATCCCCTTCCAGACAAAAAGGCTGATTTCTACCAAACTTGGCTCTGAATTTTTCTTAACCAAACAATGGTTTCTTATTACTTTGGTGCACGTTTTACAACTAGATCTAAATTCCCGTTACCTTCTTGAGCGCAGGTGCGCAAATTTGACACAAAATACACGTTGACAAAAAGGAAGAAGTACTCTTAACATAAATTCTGAGACAAAAAAATTTAATAAATTAAAAATGAATGAATTCTGAAAAAAAAGAAAGCATTTTTACAAATGCTTGGGGAATATTCCGATTATACCTTTAATATAATAAAAGAAACATAACATTCTACCTAAGTTGGGTCATAAGAAATTGTGTTTTTTCTTTTTTCCACTTTGCATACCGACTGTAAGATTGGGGTGTTTAGTTATAAGACGTATCATTTCTGTATTAAAATTTTTTCGTAAAACAGTATCGGCATAAAATTTTTGTTTAAAAATTCTAAAAGAGCTCAGATGGGTCTGATTTTGAACGGCTGACACGGACAAAGGTTCTGGTCGTTTAAACGAATGGGTTGGAGTTCTGTAAATTGGTCCTGTATCACGCTTTCGACGAACTCCAAGAAAAGTTTGACCCCCAAAAACGAAAACGTCTTGATTAAAACTAAAGTTGTCACTGATATTTTCTGCAACAAGAGTTGCACGTCTTAAAACCGAAGAGAGCGGACTTCCTTCCATAATGCGTTAAAATTTTTTAAAAACAAAATTGTTCAAAATTAAAACTAATGGACATTCACTAATTTTTATTTATATGTGTTACACTCAAAGATCATAATCGTATATTTAAGAAAATAATAACTGCTTATTACTGAAATACTTACGCAGTCACAATTTGTTACAAAAGTTGTGATGTTTTCAAAAGATCAAAGCTCCGAAGCTCCGCCTTATTTTTCTAAGAATATTAATGTAATCTTAAAACAATATTTCTAGCTTGAGCTTAAAATTGCACGATTTGGGTATGGAGGATGCAGAGCCACTCCGCTTTAAATGACACCTCGGAAGCACGATATCGCAGGGCAAAAACATCAGTATTGTGAACACGAAATTTAAAAATTAAGCCGGTAAAGTTTTTTCACTTACAATATTTTGTAATGCTTCGTTTAGAGCTCCGCTTCTTAAATGAATAATTTTAAACTTATTAAACCTAAAATGCGGTTTATTTTATTTCAACGCATTTTGGAACTATTTGTGCACACATATAGAACACATGCAGATAAATAGGTAAATTAAAAGCAAAAAAACATAAAAAAAATTAGTGATTGCCTTCGAAAAATCTGTTTTGTAGAAACGACCGGTTTAAAAAATATCGAAATCAATGTTGACTATTAAACCCAAATGGAACCACTGACAATGTTTCTTAAAGAACCAGAGTTTCTCAACATGAGAAATTATTGGGACAATGCACACAACGTACAATATGTATGTACAACGTACATAGGGAAAATGTACATACAATTAGTACAATGTACATTCATACACACAATGAACACACAATGTACCTATACACAATACAATGTAGTTGATTGCATGAAGAAAAGGTTTGATTTCTATTATCATTTTGTTGTTGTGATTATTTGCGTTTTTGCCCGCCAATTAGTATACATTCCAAGCGTGGCCCAAGAATTTATTTTCAACACAAAATTGTTTTATTTAAGTATGAGCAACGAATACCCAAAAATAAATTGTTGTGTGAAAAACGACGTTTTAACTCAAAAGCGAAAACTTGACTGCTTCAAAATTCTTTCCTTTATTTGATAATTTTGTATGCCCATGTCCGGCAGTTCAAAGCTGCATTGAAAAAATCGGAGGTAAAGAAAAAGCGTTACAAATTCGGAATAAATATAATGAAATAAAAGAAAATGCTTCCAGAAACTCACAACATGCTCAACGTCTTCATTTATCGCGTTTTGTACGAAAATCTACAAAATCTGGAACAGACCCCAATGAATTTTTTCTGCCGAATGAACTTGATATACAAATAAAAGTGTGTCAAAAAACATTTTTACTTGTTTTCGGAATATCGCTAAAAAAATTGGACGGAATAAAAAACAATGAAGGCGAACTGGATTCCCAACCCAGTCAGTCTGGAAAGCAGCCAAATCCAAAAAAAAAAACATCGTCATCAGTGATTTCTTCAAAAGAAGTCTCTCAAAAATTAAACAGAAAGTTGGTGTAAAAACATTTAAGCTTATATTAAATACTAAATCTAGCTTTTATGTCATAACTAGGGATTGACCCCGGCAGGATTTTTGTTATTGTGGGGGCCGGCCGGGCGGCCTGCCCGATCCGCCGCCGTTTAATTTTGTGTTCGTAGGCGTTAAAATAATAATGATAACAAGGCGCAATTTTTTTGTGTAACAGGCACTTTAAAAATTAAAAGTAAAAAAACACATTTTAATCGTAAAATTGTCCACTCTAAAAAGGTTGACTCGGATGCGGGTATAAAACGGCGCTTAGCAGCGCCGCGGGCGGCTAATAGTTTTTTTGTTTAAATAGTTTGTTTTTGGAAAATAATAGATTGATTTTAAAATTTGACTTTTTAAAACTTACAACAATAAAAACTTGTCCTTTTATTAAACAACCGTTTTACAATCATCAAAAACGTGAAATGGATTTTTATTATTTTTAGATCAGCATTTTAATTGTTTTAGGTAAACAATTAGTAGGATTTTAAGTAGTTTGTAAAATTTTAAATAATTAAAAGTAAAATCTTTTTTGAGACCAAAAGGAACATATTGCATCGTTTCCGGCCCGTGAATCACACTATTCACGAGGTAAAACATCAAAAATATATCTAAGAAGTGACTTGAATATTGCTATTATGCATCGAATGTTTTCGGATTTAAATAAAGAAAAAGTAGACTATCAGCTTTATCGAAAAATTTTTAACAGCAAGTTCAATATTTCTTTTGGAAGCCCAAGATCGGACAAGTGTGAAACCTGCGAGAGATTCAACGCATCAATAAGTGAGTGGAAAAATTTATAATGGCCCTTGAACCTTACGAAATCTACCAGTTTTCGCTTGTTAGTCTTTTTAAATAAATTTAAAGTAATTGGCTGGTTTTTTTAATACTTAACATTTTGATATAATCAACGTTTTTAACGAAATATTTAAAAAATATATTGCGTTTATTTTCGCTATATACTCCAACCCGTCCTTTTGTTAAATTTATAGTTCTTCAAAAAAAATCAATTGAATATGCATTCTGTGTTAATTATTTTGTGGTTGTTCTCAGGTTGGTGGAAAAATATGAAGGGCTACTTCTTTTTATGGTAATAAAAGTCAAACAACAAGCGCGCATTTTGTTTTCGCCACACGGCAGAGTAGCCTAGGGCCTTTCTTGCTGAGCCGCAAGAGGTTGTAAAACGATTAAAGTATGCTAATAGATTTACTTTGCCAAAATAATTAATGAAGGAATTAGGAAAATCAAAATAAACAGTATCCTAAGTATCGTATTGTTCTTGGTACATATAACTTAATTTTTTCCCTTTGCAAACTTTAATAGTTATTAGCAAGATTTTAAATAATTATTTCAAAACCTTGAAAAAGTCAAACGAGCAAAAAAAATTTTAACAAATACGGTTGTACGATGATATATACAAACAGCAAAAAACGGCAGGTTTTTTCACCTAAATTTTAGGTCGCCAAAATTAACAGAATCTTAAAATGCGCAGTTAGTATTTTAGTAGTTCGCATTAAGAAAAACACAAAAAAATTCACTTTTTGTATGAAAATGTTGAAAATGCAGAATAACAAAAATAAAAAAAACTTTGGCAAAAACACTTTATTGAAAATTAATCCAGTTACTTTTGTGCTAGTTTTTTATGTTTTAAAAATAAGCCAATTTTCTAACACCCTAAATTGGTGGCCGAAATTAAGGCCTGGCCGAAATTAAGTCAGATAACATAAGTACCTTATTTTTTACAATTTTTTCAATACCAAATAAATAAAACGTTATTACTTTATTACTGCAAAATCCGAAACTGATGATTTAAAAATTGACCAGTTGAGACAACAGCAAAAGACTCATAACAATGACGGAAAGGCTTGGACGCTCCAAAAAAGAAAGTCCAAAACATTCGCACAAACAGACCCAACAGTTGTTGCTTTAAGCATGGACTACGAAAAAAATTTTTCTCTTCCATTAACCAATATAGGACCAGAGTATTATAAACGGCAACTTTGGATTTTTAATTTTGACATTCACAACATGGGCACAGGAGTGGGAACCATGCATATTTACGCAGAACATTATGCCAAAAAAGGTGCGTGTTGTAGAAAAGAGTAATTAATAGAATAAGAATACATAACGAAGAAAATATCACTTTGTATTAAATTTTGTCTCTCTCCGTGCTGCATTTTGATGGAAATTAAACATTTGGGGGAGTAAAAATTAACCCTTCGGTAAAAAATTCGATCCCTTTCCTGGGTGTTTTTTCGCCAGCGCCTAAGCGCCAGCTGGACGAAATTTAAACGTTATTTTGGTTTAGAATTATGTGGCGATCATTTTGAGCTATCTTTCACAAAAATCCGTTGAGATACGCATTTCTCATTTTTTTTACTTGTATTTTTGCTTTAACACATCTTTTTGCTAATTTATTCTTTCAAGAAAACTCAACTAATTTTTCTGTTGACTTTTCAGTCAAGGTGTTTACAAGCAATACGGTTGGAATTGTGAATTAATTCTATTAGTTTCACAAAAATTTTGTAGTGAAAATACCTTTATTTCTGGCTGTTTTGGTAAAAAATTGTCAGTGTGGCTAGTTTTTTTAGTGGCGCATTTTAAGATTCTGTTAATTTTGGCGACCTAAAATTTAGGTGAAAAAACCTGCCATTTTTTTGCTGTTTGTATATATCATCGTACTACCGTATTTGTTAAAATTTTTTTTGCTCGTTTGACTTTTTCAAGGTTTTGAAATAATTGTTTAAATAAACACAATGTAACTTGTTTAAACTGTTAGTGAACATATTCCAGAAAAAAGATTGAAACGACGTGCCACTGGAAATAAAGCAAATATGATAAGTGAGGAAATTAAGGCTAATTCTAACGAAAAATTGGAAGAATCAATTGTTCCTAGTGAAAGTAGAGAAAAAACAGTTCAGGATATCTACAGCCCATTAAGCAACGTAACAGAAGACTTACGATCAAGCAGTTCCTCTGGGCGTTCCGCCACTAATCTTTATTCTTCAACATCTAACGTTTCGAAAAAACATAGTACTGTAAAGAAAATTGCTAATAAAAAACATAATTATGAGGAGAAACTAATGCAAAATTCTAAAAAAACTAGACTAAAACCCCTACTTAAACTTAAAATCCCGACATTTGAAGAGCAGAAATACCTACAAAGTCCTATAATACCTGACTATAAACCATCCTACATTCCAAAACGTACAATACATGGCCCCACATGGCCAAAACCAATTGAATCAGACAACTTGGATTATAAAAGTGAATTTCATCGTAATTGCAATTGGGAATCTACTTCCAATTATGAACGTCAACGGAAATTTCCTAAAAAACCATATTTTGGACACACAGAGCATACTACTGAGTTTGGAATATCGTGTAAGAAATCTCGAAGAAAAACAAATTAATTATTCAGATATTCCAAATCGTAACACCAATTTTCACCGGCGACCCCATTTTGCGCCATATATTGCTATGGGAATGATTATACTGCTAATATTTATGCAAACTCCGCTGAGTAGCAGCAAAAGTGTAATTTCTCCGGCTCCGTTGCTGTGGGATACCACCAGCAGTCGTCAGCTCTACCGTTTACCAGAACCTAAACCCTGTAATAGTGAGGAAACCATGGCTGGGGTAAGTGAACAACCTTTTCGTACTAAATTACGATTGTATAAAGTAAATGAAGTAGAGTATAAGACCATGGGGTTTCATTGTAAAAAAGTAAAACATCATGTTAAAACATTACTTTATTTTTTTAATGACGAAAGATTAAAAGAAGAATATACCACAAATCTACCGGTTTCAGTAGAAGAATGCCGGCAAATGCAATCTAAAAATAGGTTTTGTAGTGTAGGTTCATTAAAGTTTGAAAAGTATTTGGCAAACGGGATTAAAAAATTATTACTATTACAAATGGTGTTGTAATTGGAAAAGTTTTATAACTAAAAACTGTTTTGGATATGATGTTCCTATTTATAAAAAATATGGATGAGAATCGCATATGGTAACCCCGGCGGGTAATGTAGCTAATTGTAAATATCATGATAAATCATGTATGCTTTCTGACTTAAGTACTTTAATTTGGGAAACTAATAAAAAAACACAATGTAGATTTTTACCATGGATTGATATTTGGGGCACTAAATTAGGTAGCTCTTGGGTATCTGAAAATGAAAATTTAGCTCTAACTTGGAATACAAAAAGTGAAACCTTTAAGGATTGTGAAGATTCATGTACCCTTACAATAAGTACCCAAGGAGTACCATTTTATATACT
>JASAMX010008592.1:0-52711 GCA_030248175.1 Microlaimidae sp. YZB2_3
ATATATATATATAAATCTGACCTTTCCGCGTAGCGGGAAAATTTTTTATATTGATTTATTTCTGATTTTAAACTACATATTTTTTAATATATGAGTTTTAACATCTATATTATAGTATTGCCATTCAATAATATCTGAGGCAAAGGCTTAGCTATGTATTGAATGGTACAATTTATCGAAATTAAAAAAAAGTAACAAAATGATTAATGTACACTTCCCGCGAAGCGAGAAAATTTCAGTTTTTTGGGGTATTATGCTTTTGGAACGCATTTGAAATATTTCTGAATTTATATATAAAGAAAAATTTCTCTCCCAAAATTCAAAAAACGTAAGGGTCCATAGATGAACACGGGGGGGGGTAGGCTGGGGTCCACCCCCCCTAGCCTCGAAATTTGAAATTTTGGGGCCCCCCCTAGAAAAAAATCCAGGGCCCCCCCCCCCTTCCCCCAAACTTTCGAATTTTTTATACCTGACCCCCCTCTAGGTTTTGAAATCTGACACCCCCCCCCCCCTCCCCCTCTCGAGAAAATTTTAAGTACTTTTTTTATACTAAATTTTCTTGCAAAAACGTGATTTTTTAAACCAAAATTCATGTTTTTACACCCTTTTTATACCTATATATCGCTTTTTATTCAATAAAATGTAGTATTATCCTATAAAAAGAACTATTATTAAAGTTATTATGGTTTAAAACTGTTTTGCTTTGGACACCGGACCCCACCTGACCCCCCTCTAGATTTTAAAATTTTGCACCCCGAATCGACGCCCCTAAAAACTAGGGGGTTCGACCCCCCTAGGACCCCCCTCCTAGATTTTGAAAAGTCATTTACCCGGGGTAAACACCCCCCCCCCTCGCTTTTTGACCGTGTTCATCTATGTAAGGGTCCCCCCTTACGATTTCGGGAGTGGCGGCCGCACCCCGCCCCCCTCCCCCTGGCTACGTCACTAGGTACGTGGGGGCCTCGAAATTTTGGCCCCCCTAAAAAAACCAGGGGGCCCCACCTTCCCCTAAATTTTAGAATTTTTACCCCTGACCCCCCTCTACATTTTGAAATCTGACCCCCCCCCCCACTACGCCCTACCATCTCGAGAAAATTTTAAGTACTTTTTTATACTAAATTTGCTTCCAAAAACGTGAATTTTTAACACAAATTCATGTTTTTACACCCTGTTTATACCTGAATATCGCTTTTTATTCAATTAAAAATTAAATGTAGTATTAGCTCATAAAAAAACTATTATTAAACATTAATGGTTTAAAAGTATTTTGTTTCGGGAATTAGACCCCACCTGACCCCCCTAGAAAGCTAGGGGGGGGTTGGTTGACCCCCCATAGGACACCCCCTAGATTTTAAAATGTCATTTACGCGGAGTAAACACCCCCTAGCTTTTTGTCCTATGAAGGTCGTTGAAGATAAATTAAATTCTTTCCAAATTTTAAAAAGTTTTTCTATGCCTCAGCTTTTGCAAGCAAATAATGAATTTATTAAAGACATTTTCAGCTTTTTTATCGAAATTTATGTAATTTCTTTTAAGATTTGTACGTTTATTAAGACATTAATAACCAATATTACCTTATTATATTCCAAAAAATAAGTATAAACCATAGTCGTTGTTTACAATCAAAAATTGGTTTAAAAAAATAAAAATTACGCGCTGATCCAAGCGAAGCGCAAAGAAAAAAAATAATTGGTCGTTTAATTCTTTTAAAACAAGCTGGAGCACTCTCCTCAAAATTAAGCCTGGGGTAGGCTACCTGGAGGCTATCCATCTGTGTCAATAAAAAAGATTTCACTGCGATAAACACCACCATTTGTGCTGTTGTTATAATGTTCATTTTATTTAAAAAATATTATACGTAAGAAATAAAACGGCAAAACAACTAATTGTTGAGCCAGTTGAAAAAATTCTAATTGTTTTGGGAATTAGTGGTTTTTATTAGAAAATTCCAAAAAACCTTTTAAAGATAATGTCACTGTTTATTAAATTTGTTTTTCTACCTGCTTTGTATTTCAAACAATAACATCCTAATACGAAACTTCGTTAGTTTTCTGTTTATTTTGGGACAAAAGGTGGCGGCGTCGTTTAAATATACGTTTTAGAGTCAATGCGCCAGTTGTCTCCGTGCCGCAATCGGTTAGCGTGCTCGGCTGTTAACTGAGAGGTTGGTGGTTCAAGCCCACCCGGGGACGTTACTTTTTGTAAATTCTTTTAAAATTATTGTTTAAAAAATTATTTTAACAATAAATTTTATTTTAAAAAATAAACTATTTACTACCTACTTCATTTCTATTATATTTAAACTCTAAATTCATTTATCTACATAATACATACCTGTTATAAGTCCATTCTGTTTCGGTTGGAGACTTGCTTAATTGTTTTTCAACATATTTTTATTTAAAAATAATTTCATCAATGATTTTATGTACATTAAATTTAGTCTTCTTTCTAAACTTCCTTCGTTAAGATATATTATTTTTAATCTATAAGAACCAAAAAAATTGAGCTGTTTGTATACCTATCCGTTATTTTTCGATTATTATGCATTAAATTTACAATTCAAGTAAATTTAATGCATTAAGTTTTTTAAATGATTATGCAAATAGGTAAAACTTTTTTATAATCTTGTATTAAATTAAAAAAAAACTGATTTTTACCTTCAGCATTTTTATTAAATTTAAATTTTAAAAATCATTTTTCAGGTTTTGTATCACATAACAGGAGCTATAACTTTTATTAATGAAATTCCGTGGACTGTGGAGCCAGTATATATTGCACAATGGGGAACTATGTGGATTATGATGAGAAGAGAGAAAAGAGACAGACGACACTTTAAAGTAATTACCAAATTTATGCATGAATATTAGCTACTAGGTATTATTATTAATTATATTATCTTTTTAAAATGTATACAGACGACCTTATAAAATTATTATCATAACTGGCCATGAATATTAATTATTATTATTGATTATATTTTTAAAATAAGTATTTTTAAATTATTTTTTTGGTCAAGCTTATAATATCTGGTTATTTTTATTTAAAATTTATTAGCGTATGAGATTTCCTCCGTTCGACGACGAAGAACCTCCATTAGATTACGCAGACAATATTCTGGATGTGGAACCTCTGGAACCCATTCAAATGGAATTGGACCCAGAGGAGGACGAAGCTGTCATCAAGTGGTTCTATGACCACAAACCCCTCGTCGGAACCAAGTAATTGTATATTTTTTTAATTCCAACTTAAACGTACAAACCTTTATATTGTATATTTTTTATAATATTTCAAAAAATAAGCAGCGTTTCCTGTTATAAACTTTGAATGATTTACGGAATGATGTTTTTGTTGATTTCAAACATGGAAAAAAATCTAGTGCTTAGCAAATATAAATTCTATATTAAACTATTTTAATTTAAATTTTCAATTTTTGCATTAGATAATGAACACAATTTTACCAATTTTGGAAATTTTACCATTTAATCCCAACACCAAACAAAGGTGAGTTTTCAGGAATCTTTTAAAAGACATCACGCCAAAGCTGAGAAAAAATAAAATAGGCTGGGTTCTCCATCAACATCAACCACCGTCAGAGAATGGCACCTTTAACTTTCAATTATTTGCAGGTTTATTAATGGGTCAACTTACCGCCGTTGGACTTTCAGCCTCCCTATGATGGCAACATTGTATCGTTTGGCTAATCAGCTTCTCACCGACTTAGTAAGTATTTTTTTAGCATTGTGCGAAAGTAATGGATTTAAACAGAAAGTTGTATAAAATAAATTTTTTTAGTACTGTGAACGCAAATCGATTACTAAAACATTTAAGATGAATTAACCCAAATTGAAATTGAAAAAACTTATCTTATGGTTCTTTTTGATGTAATTATAAATTTATTTCAAAAGTGTGGTGGAACTTGAAATATTTTTGCATTTAGATCTTTTCGAAATCTTTAAATCTTTGAAATAAAATTTCTTGAAATCTTTGCAATAAATGCTGCAAGAATTATTTTAGCAGTTTTCTTGGTTATTATTATTTCTATTGGTTGCTTTTTGTTTTTTAGGTGGATGATAACTACTTTTACTTGTTCGACATGAAATCTTTTTTCACAGCGAAAGCTTTAAACGTCGCTATTCCAGGCGGACCCAAGTTCGAGCCTCTTATAAAAGACACTTCTACACTGTAAGTTTGTTTTGGGCTAAAGAAAGCTATTATTTATTAATTTAATTTAATTTTAATTTTTTTCGGAAACTCACATTTTTCTTAAAATCTTGTTAAACACGTAAAGTATAGTTGAAAAAAAAACCCGGTAAAACCGCGTAATTTTTTTGATTATTGAAAGTTAATTAAAGCTCAGTTTTCAGTGTTTTTACTGATAAAATACTTAGTTTTTCTTTTGGAAAATTTAAGGTTTTTGGTAAAAACGACGTACAAAATGTCGTAAAATGTGTTTCAAAGTTAAATAAGCTTTAGATTTTTCTTTATTTAGAGAGCACAGCTCCACCACCTTTGATAATTTTTATAGCATCACAGCATTATTTTGGTGGTAGGCGCATCAATAGTGTTTATATATATATTTTTTAATTAGTATTGCTAGGTTTTGGATTTAAAAGAGAAGATGCAGATTTATAAATATATATGTCAAAAAAATCTTTACTGTTGATAATAAATAACACAATTTTTTTATATTTTTTATAAAGTAAATCATAGTTATTTTTTGTTTTCAGAGATGAAGATTGGAATGAATTTAATGATATTAATAAAATTATTATTCGGGCCCCAATTCGAACCGAGTACCGCATTGCCTATCCTTTTCTTTACAACAATCTCATCAACGCTTTGCCAGTGCAAGTTTCTTGGTAAGATCTATTAGCATATTTTGGTTTATTAATACTTTTAAATATTTTACAGTTTTTCTTGTGTTTTTTGTTGTTTAAAATATTTTTATTATGTTTTCAGGTATCACACACCTAATGTGGTGTTCATCAAAACAGAAGATCCGGATCTACCAGCCTTCTATTTTGACCCTCTTATAAATCCGATCGCCAGTCGTCATGCGCAAAAAGTAATTTACCTTTATTTAATAGTTTGTTTATATTAGTATTATTAAGTAAATAAATTTTATAATGAGATAATAAAATTACTACATTCGTATTAAATTTTTTTAGGCAAGCTTTACTTTTATATTTCAAAAAAAAAAAAACTTTGGTATTAAAATGTTTGGTTGACTAGTGTTTAAAATAGGACTGTTATGTTGGGTACTTAATTTCCTTAAACAAAATACTTTCTTGTTTGGTTTTAAGAACGTGTCTAGCATTACAGTGTTATTCTAATGAATACTCATTATATAAATCGTTAAAAAATTCTGGTTAGCGTTAATGTCACATTTGCATCATCATTCCATTCTTAGCTTACAGCTTCAATAATAAAATATTCTATCGATCGCTCAATTTCAAACTGATATAAATAAATAATATTGTTTTATATTTGGTTTATGAAGTGAAAAAAACACTTTTAGTCTTTACCGGAACCTCTACCCGACGACGAAGAAAACGAGGAGTTCGAACTTCCAGAATTCGTGGTTCCGCTTTTCGACGACGTTCCCCTCTACACACCGAACACGGCCAACGGCATTGGTCTCCTATGGGCGCCGCGCCCTTTTAACCTTAGGTAATTAACCATATATTATGTTATGTATTTGCATGCAAGTAGTTTTACAGATTATTATTGTAATTTTCTAAAGGTTTTTTAGTGTGAAAGTAAGTAGGAGTGGAAATTGTTTTATAATAGATGTCCATGGTCACAAAAAATTAAGAGAATTCAGCACCTATTGCTAAAACCCTAATTTGGGATGATAAGGAAACTGAACCAAAACCCTTCTATCGCATCTGTTGGGTAGCAAAAAACTTGCCCAATAATTTTTGTGGATTAATAAAACAATATTAATTATTGTTGTAAAAAATTGTTGTTGAATAATATTTTTACATTAGATTAATTGTAAACTAAAGTTGAGAATAAACGTGGTTTTAGATCGGGTAGAACAAGACGGGCATTGGACATTCCGTTGGTAAAAAGCTGGTATCGGGAACATTGCCCAGCAGGGATGCCTGTGAAAGTCAGGGTCTCTTATCAGAAACTTTTAAAAGTTTTCGTTTTAAACGCCCTAAAACATAGACCTCCGAAACCACAGAAAAGGCGGTAAGTACCTTCTTAGTGTTTATAAAAACTTAAATAATAATGTAGTGTACTAAATTTGTAATGCATAAAAAGTAAAAACTTTTTACGTTTACACGTAAAATATGTTTTACGTCGTTTTAGTCGTTAAAGGAAATATATAGTTATCGAAAATATATGCGCAAACCCAAAACCACAAAAGTAAAATAAATTTAAAAAAACCTATTGAAACATAATTTACCTACAACATAAAAATCAAAATTTTATGTTCATTTTAAATAAATATAAAAATGTAAAAAATAATGAGTGATAAAAAATAATGGTATTGTTAAAAATGAAGAAGATAAAGTGTAATATGCCATCATCCACCACATTTTTATGTGGACAAAATTTATTTTAGAATTATTTTAACTAATTTAGACTGAATCAAGATTTTTTTCATAATGATTTGGTTAAAACATTAAACATTAAGTCATTTCTTTTTTAATTTTTAATGACAAAAAATTAGTTCGCAGGGTTGTTAATGCATGACATCTATTGCCGTGGCCGCGTGGCATAATTTATAATCTATAGATTTAGCGCCATAACTGATTTATGTGATTCTAAATTTTACAAACTTTTGAAATCTTTTTTATTGATTTATGTTAATTTTGCCCCAGTAAAATCTTAAGTGTTCTATTTTGACTTTGATAAAAATTATAACTACTCAAAAACTCATTTGTGACTAATTGTAGTGTAGCAGGCCTGTGCACGGTGTGGAAATGCCTTCCCCAGATTATTAGTGGCTGTGCCCCCCGTTTTATTGCCTCTCCGCCCAAAAATGAAAAAGTACCCAAAAATTATGGAGCCATTTTTGACCTATTATGACGCCTCCATCCCAAAATTTTTGCAGTTTTTAGCCTATTTCAATGCTTATTGAGCCATTTTAAACCTACTTTTATTTAAATTTGGCCTTTTTGTCCCTTTTCCCTTCTTTTCTCTTTTTTCCTCCTTTTTTCTCTTTCTTCCATGCGTGTTCCTCCCCGTTTAAAAAAATTGCCCCTGTGTCCCTTCATTTTGGAATTTCCCCTCACCCCAATAAAACCCGGGGGGGCAGTGCACAGATCTGGTCTGGCAAAACCGCATTTAAAATAATCATTCTAATTTAGCTACTTGTTTCGATCGTTTAAAGCCACAAAATTTTTTCAAACCACAACTCTGGACTGGGTAGAAGTTGGATTACAAGTGTGCCGACAAGGATACAATATGCTGAATCTTCTTATACATCGAAAAAATTTAAATTACTTGCATTTGGACTACAACTTTAATTTGAAACCAGTTAAAACTTTAACCACAAAGGTAAATTACTTAAAAAATTAAACAAAATCATTTTATAACTATATCGGTCAGTGCTTGAAAAAGTTTTATTTAAAATATTTAGAAATTTTTATAGAATAGCTTTAGGGGCCGTTCCAATAAGTATGCTGTTAGTTCGTTAACTGCTAATGTCGATAAAAACTCTTGTTAGTGTTTTAATTTTTTTAAAAAATTTTTCGAGAAACCCTACAGAATTTTTGTTCAAATGGCGTATATATAAAGTGATAAGTGTGTTAATTGTTATTTTACGTTGTTGAAAACTTGTTTTTTTAATTTTTTTTTTTTGAAAAAAAAAAATAATTTTCATGAGAAAATATTTATTAGTTTTATCATATTTGTTTTATATATACCTAAAACGGTTTAAATTCCTTGTCGAGGTTAAACAAAGCCTTGGGTCTTCAGGACCCTTAGTAGTTAGCACATCTGAATTGTATTCCTTTATTCCCAGGTTTACAAGCCAATATCATATTTTCCACATTTCCATTCAGTTCGGTACGCTAACTAGTGCAGTGCACCATAAGCGCGATGCCGGTATTTTTGCTTAAAAAACACAAAAGAATAAAATGGCGTCAAAGTATAAATTTGGTGCCATCCCTAATCATTTTAATTTCCTATTCAAATAGCCTTGTTTAAATTAAAATCAACCCCAAAATCATTGTTATTCTTTCTGTTTATATTTAGGAAAGAAAAAAATCGCGATTTGGAAATGCTTTTCATTTGTGTCGCGAAATCCTGCGTCTTACTAAACTGGTAGTGGATTCTCACGTTCAGTACAGATTAAACAATGTGGACGCATATCAAGTATTATTTTCAGTTATTTAAGCTTTATTCGTACAAAAATCAACTTTAAAAACAAGGAATTAGTAATAAAATTAAATAAAACAAATTATTGTTAGAAAATAGACAAAGGAATTAGCTGAAACGAAAACCTCAGCTAATAGAGAGCTCACACACAGCTCACACTTATTCTTGAGCAACAATTTTTAATTTTGCATTTACTCAGAATTTGTTTTGTTTACCATTATTTGTGTGGTTTCTTCTTTAAACATTTTTTTTTGGATATTTTCACGTAACCTTGGGGTCTGTCATAATAAACTTTTGTTTTTTATTAAAATATGAAGTAAAAATTTTAACATTTTTTGGTTTGTAAAAAAAGAAAATGAAATGAAACGGGGAAAGGTGGAGCAGCACTTATTTTTAAAGAAAAAAAGTGTTAATTGCATTTTCTTGATTAAAATTTAGAAAATGTATTTTGTTCTTAATGGATTATTGTTCTAAACCAATTCAAGTTTTTTTCAAAAAGGAAACAATAAGTTAGGTAAAAAAAACTTATTTTTTACGATAAGAAGGTAGATTTTTTTGCTTACTGTTAAATGACAAGTATTCCAGATAAAGACATAAATTGTGTAGCAGCTCACTAATAATAGCGTTCCTTATTCATTTATTACGTCTTGGAATAAAGAACTACTAAGATTTTGCCTAATTGTTCTATAAAATTTAATTTAAATCCGCCCATTGTTTAATAAATGTATTGTAAGCCACCCGTTTTTTAATTACTCATAATTTTTTTAATTATTGCTTGTTGGTTTTTTAGCTTGCAGATGGTCTTCAATATATTTTCGCACATTTGGGTCAACTAACAGGAATGTACCGGTACAAATACAAGCTTATGAGACAAATAAGAATGTGCAAGGATCTCAAGCATATTATTTATTACAGGTTCAACACTGGTCCAGTTTCAAAGGGTAAAAATTCTATTTTTTTTGGGATTATTTCTGATTTTAGCCCCAGTCTAAGCTATAATAATATAAATAAAAAATAATCAAGTCGCATTCTAAATTGGTATCTTATTTCTAGTGAAAGTAGAGGTGAAAATTAAAAGTAGGTAGCCAGACCTATGCACGGTCTGGAAATGCCCCCCCCCCTTTTATTGGAGGATTGGCCCCCCCCCCCCCCGTTTAATCCCCCCCCCCCTCGCCAAAAAATGAAAAAGTACCTTAAAATTATGACGCCATTTTTCACCTATGATGACGCCATCGTCGCAATTTTTTGCAGTTTTTAGCTTATTTTAATGTATTTTAAGCCATTTCAGACTTATTTTTCCCTTATTTTCGCTTTTTTTGCCCCTCCCTTTTTTTTCTCTTTTCTTCTCCTTTTTTTCTCTCTTTTTCTTTTTCTTTCCCCCCGCTCGCCCCCCCCGTTTTATTGCCCCCCCCCGTTTCAAAAAAGTTGCCCCCCCCCGGTGCCCCCCCTTTTGGTAAGCCCCCCCCCCCCGTTTAAACCCCGGGGGGGGGGGCAGTGCACTGGTCTGGGTAGCCAATATTCTAAGCAAATTATCTATTGGTATCTTATAAATTTATAGGTTAACTAAAAGTTGGTTGTCATGCGGTCATAAAAGAAATTGATATAACCAACAACAAATTGGCCAGTTGTTGCAAAATTATCGCATAATTAGTTATGTTTTAAATAAATCTTTTTAGTGTAATGATTTATAATATTCTTAAAATTTGAAGTCTTTGTTTCTTAGTATAGTTGATTGTTTTTGGTAGTCTTTCATCTAAAATTGTATAGTATGCCATTGGATATATCAATATTTTTTGTGATTTTGTTTTATAGGGCCGGGATGCGGTATTTGGGCTCCAGGCTGGCGCGTGTGGTTATTTTTTTTGCGGGGCGTAACTCCGCTGTTGGAACGTTGGCTTGGGAATCTGTTGTCACGACAGTTCGAAGGAAGACACAGCAAAGGAGTGGCCAAAACTGTTACCAAGCAGCGCGTGGAAAGCCATTACGACTTGGAATTGCGGTGAATATTAAAATAGCATAATTTATCTAGGGTTGAGTGATAGAATAAAAAAACCACACATTTGTCGCTTTATTGTTTAAAAGAAATCGTTAATTTAATTCAATTATTTGTTTCAGCAGTAATAATTCATAATTAAAAATTGATTTAGAGCCGCTGTGATGCACGATATTTTGGACATGATGCCGGAAGGAATTAAACAAAACAAAGCAAAAACCATTTTGCAGCACTTAAGCGAAGCTTGGCGCTGCTGGAAAGCCAACATTCCTTGGAAAGTAAGTTTTGCTGCTTCGCTCAAAGAATTTTTTTTGCTGGAAAATAAGTCTCTCTGTTTGCTAAAATGTCGTTGAAAAAAACGAACCTCTGTGAAATAATCATAGCTTTTTCTAATTGTTAAAAAATTCTCTTTTTCAATATAAAATGTCTTTTTAAAAGTGTATTTTTAAAAATGAAACAACCGTATTGCAGTTTACGCACCCTACTCACAAAATCATTATTGTCTTCTCCTAAATTTTAAACAATACGAAAGAAGAAATAATTATGGTTAATTGGCTATGGTTTAAGGTTCCTGGACTGCCGACACCGGTGGAGAACATGATCCTGCGCTACGTGAAGGCCAAAGCCGATTGGTGGACCAACACCGCCCACTACAACCGGGAGAGAATCCGCCGCGGTGCCACCGTGGACAAAACCGTCTGCAAAAAAAATCTCGGACGCCTCACGCGACTCTATTTAAAGGTAACATTCGAAATTATTTTTTATACGGAGTGACCTTAATTTTAGGCTTTTACATCTTTGGATTTTGATGTATAAAATTTTATTTTTTGATACATATCTTGATCCAAACGAAACATTTTTAAATTGTGATATTTTTTTAAATAATAAAAAAATTCTTGCAGAGTTTTTGTGAATTATAGTAAGTGTTTTTTTGTATTTTTAGGCTGAACAGGAACGTCAGCACAATTACCTGAAAGACGGACCCTACATCAGTGCAGAAGAGGCCGTTGCTGTGTATACGACGACCGTTCATTGGTTGGAAAGCCGACGCTTTTCGCCCATTCCCTTTCCACCCCTTTCCTACAAACACGACACTAAACTGCTAATATTGGCCCTTGAGCGATTAAAGGAAGCCTATTCGGTTAAAAATAGGTAATCATACTTAAAGACATCTATCTAATAATGGTAAAGGTTTAGCGGGTTGGGACATCGAAGGGGGGTGCTGATTGGAAAATTTTTAGAAATGAGTTCATTCTTCCCCATTCCTTCGAATATTTATTATGATGATGAGTAAAATTAATGTTTTTTAATAAAATTTAAAATGGAAATAGGATTGGGTAGCAATGCACCAACGATGTGCAAAAATTTAGTTATTCACTTTTTTCTTAAATTTATGCTTAATTCGCTTGCAAAAACCAACCTGAACATTATGGTTAAAAGTTTAATTATTTTTTTAAAAAAGTGTTGTACGTTTGTGTAATAGTACTTTTTACGCTTTAAAAAAACTTGTTTATAAAAACATTTTGCTTGGTTTATTTTAGATTGAATCAAAGTCAACGAGAGGAACTGGCACTTATTGAACAAGCGTACGACAATCCTCACGAAGCTCTTAGCAGAATTAAACGTCACATGCTCACTCAGAGAGCGTTCAAAGAGGTAAAAACTGTTTAATACCAAGTTTTGTTTTATATACAAATTTTAATACAACAACTTTTAAAGATTACATTAAGAAGAGAAGGGTTGTGAGAGTTTTTTAGATTTACTGTCAACCATCTTTTTTATGCTGCTGTCATGAGTGTAGCCAAGGGGGCTTAGAGTCCACTTTTAGCTCAGCAAGGCTACAAATTTTGGGGTGCCAAAAGGCGATTGTTTAAAGTTTTTTTTTCTCTTGAACCCCGTTTTTCGAAACTTCAATCAGCATTGGACCCCACTTTTTGAAATCTGGCTGCGCCCATGACTGCTGTTAAGTCCGTTGTAAAGAAAATCTTTTTTTTTCAAAATTATCCTCTGACGAATTATAACTAGACGCCAGATAATTTGGTATAAAATTACCCATAACTTGCAGGTTGAAGCCGGGTCTTCGTACCTTGAAACCTTTTTCTTTTCAGTTCGATGTGCTAACACTGCACCCAACCTCTGCATTGTTATTTTATCTTACTTATTTTTTTCACTAACTACTAAAGTTTTTCACACTAATAAATAGTTATGAATCAGTCATTGGACGCCCGAAATTGCATTGCTAGAATAATTGTCTTTAAGTAAAAATGCCAATTGTTTATACAAAACCCTACACAAATTGGTGTTCTTCGACTTAGGTGGGGATAGAATTCATGGATCTGTACAGCAACCTAGTGCCGGTCTACGACATTGAGCCGCTGGAGAAAGTGACGGACGCCTATTTGGACCAGTACCTCTGGTACGAAGCCGACAAGCGACGTCTCTTCCCCGCTTGGATTAAGCCTGCCGACTCAGGTTATATAATGGTTTTTTTATTTAATCAATAAATGGGGGTTTAGAGTTTAGTCCGAAAAAAGTTACTATCATCAGAATGGCTGAAATGGAAGCAGTCTCTATTAATTGACCACAAAATGAAGATATTGACTTAAAGAAAAATGGTGATGAGAATAATATCACTATCCACTATGTTTTATTATAGATTGATATTATAATAATGTTTTATGATAAAAATTAAATCTTTGTTTATGCTAATTTTGTTTGTAGAACCCCCACCACTTCTGGTGTATAAATGGTGTCAGGGATTGAACAACCTGCAGGAAGTTTGGGACACCAACGATGGCGAATGTAACGTCATGATGGAAGCCCAGTTTGAGAAGATCTATGAAAAGATTGATTTAACGCTTCTCAATAGGCTTCTAAGGTAGCGTACTTAACGACTTAACAGTTTTTCAAAAAGAAACAGCTAACATGGCTTTTAAAAATCTAATTAAAAAAATTTAATATTATCATATTATTTGGACTACATTGTTTTAACATCTAAATAAAATTTTTTAAAACATTCAAAAAATTTTTAAAAATAATATCACCCATAAAGTAAATTATAGATTCAAGTTGCTGGCTAATTATTGGTGAAAATGTGGTAATACATAAATCGTTCGCGTAAATTATCTGTGAAACTAAGCTTTTTTATTGTTTCTTCCGATTTCTAACAAATGATAATATTTTATATTAAGTATGTTGTTTTATTGTTATATTAAAATTTGATTCATACTGAGTTATGTAAATTATTCATTTATAATTATAGACTTATCGTGGATCACAACATTGCTGATTACATGACGGCCAAAAACAATGTAATGATAAATTATAAAGACATGAATCACACTAACTCCTTCGGTATCATCCGTGGACTCCAGTTCGCATCTTTCATTGTGCAATACTACGGTATTTTGTTTGTATCATTATTGTTTCATCTAGAAAAAAAACTCCATAAGCAAAAAAAAACGAACAAAGAGATCACTCAGAAATTTAAAAAACATTGGCCTATAAAATAGAATTTCTATCGTTTCGTTATAATTTTTTTTTGCATTTTTATGGCATTTTTGGCAATTCAAATTTTATGTGAAATCAAAGGTCTTCTCATATTTTAGGTACTAGACCCTAATTTTTTTAAACTCCTTTAAGTAAATTTCACATATAGATTTCAAACAATACAACAATAAATTAAAAAAAGCAAATTTATGTTAACAATTTAGGTTTGGTGTTAGACCTGCTCGTCCTGGGTTTGCGCAGGTGTAGCGAAATGGCTGGACCTCCACAGTGTCCCAACGAGTTCCTAACTTTTCAAGACGTGGCCACTGAAGTAGCGCATCCCATCAGACTTTATTGCAGATACATCGACAGGATTTGGATTATGTTCAGGTAACCTATTTATGCATGGTATCTTATTTTTTCTACCTAATCAGAGAAAAGGCGGATAACTTTGAATCTTTCCACTTGGATGGCTAAGGCTTAAGCGGTAAATAAATTATGTAGTATTTTTTAAATTAACATTAAACTGCGATTAAAAAGCTTTTAAAAAACCCTATATCACCTAGATAATATTATTATTGTTACAAAAATAGAAGTTGGGTGTTTGGACATTTTCACAGCTTATTATCTTCAAATGCACGTAAAGGATAATTCGTAATTTTTGAACCCATTTTTCTTAACATTTTTAAAACGACATTTTATTTTGTGTAGATTCACAGCAGATGAAGCTAAGGATTTAATCCAACGCTACTTGACCGAACATCCGGATCCAAATAACGAAAACATCGTGGGTTATAACAACAAAAAATGCTGGCCTCGAGACGCAAGGATGAGACTTATGAAGCACGACGTTAACTTAGGCAGAGCCGTCTTTTGGGATATAAAAGTACTCATGATAATCTCTATTAATTTTAGGGGTGTATAACTTTAAATGCGGTAAAAAGCGTTTTAGTTTATCTGTAGACATATTTTTGTTGTTTATTATTACTTTAAATATTAGCTACATAAATTGCTATACTTCGATATTACTAATTTTTATAATCCCCGGTAAATTCCCCTCTGAAAGTTAGACCGCATACCCATATATGGGCAAGTTAGTCCGGAGTGGGGGGGGTTAAACCCCAAATTAGGGGGGTTAAAATTCCAGATACGCAAAATACCCATATCGTTTTTTCTGGAGTGCATTTTACCCATATAGTTTTTCGATTTTGAAGGAAAAATAGGTAGAAAACGTTAATTTTAGGTCAAAAAGCCCTTTTTATTGAATTTTTGAGCTTTTTATTGCTTAAAGCATTCATTTTGACCTCAAAACTTAAGTTTGGAGGCAGTTAAAAGTCATTTTAAAGACTTTTTTCTTGATTTTTTCAAAATTGGGGGGTTAACCTTTTCTCCCCCCCCCACTTCTGAGTGGGGGGGTTAAACCCCTCTTCTCAGAATTTAGGGAGAATTAACCCCCAACCCTCCCCCTTACCCATGTATGCGCATACCCCCGTATTCACATGGCCTCTTGTCTGCTAATAAAACTTTTCAATTAAAAATTTCCCAGCAGGTTCAATTAGATTTAATTTATAAAATAAAAAGGCACCCAGATTACGGGTTTGGAAGGTTCTCTTAAAAAATTTTTTCGTTTTAAATCTATGTTATGTTTTTATTTTGTTTTTAATCCATATTAAGGCGTATGATTTGAATTGTGTTAAAATTTTTAAAATTTACAGAATCGACTTCCGCGTTCCATCAGCACAATTGAGTGGGAAGGAAGTTTTGTATCCGTGTACAGCAAGGACAACCCCAATCTTTTGTTCGACATGTGCGGTTTTGAATGTCGCATTTTGCCCAAGTGTCGCATGACCCACGAGGAATTTACTCATCGTGATGGAGTATGGAATCTTCAAAACGAAGTAAAATTTTATTACGCAAACCCTTAAATTTTCCTTTAACCCTTTCTTTTTTATTCTATTTTTTTGCCTACTTAGTTCGCTTACAACTAATAAATTGTCAATTTAAATTGTTATGTTTTTTTGTGCAAATTTATAAACGAATATCCTAATCATTGATAAAAAAACATATCAAATGCCACCATACTTATTCAAATAAGTATGCTTGTCCCATTGCGTTCTATAAGGGCCATTAGTTTTTAACGTTTGAAAACGTGTAAAACGCCCTCAAAAGTACGTAAACAAAATTTACTGCAACTGTTTTGATTTTTTTATAATAGGTTATGAACTGGCTTAATAGGTTTTTTTGTATATTTTGTTTCTTATCTTTTTTTTGTATCTTATTTCGATATTGTAATTTTAAATTTATTATTCAAATTCTTAAAAATATCGAACTCAGATTTGACTATTAGGGTTTCAAGTAAAAAGGTCTGAGACCATGGGCGTAGCCAGGATTTCGGAAAGGGAGGTCCATCCCTGAACAAAATTTCCGAAAGGGGGGAGTCCAGGAGGGTCTCAATCCTAAACGTTAAAAAAGGGCTAAAAAAATTTTTCCGCGCTTCGCGCGGAGTGTTTATTGCCTTGTTTATGTTACATACTTTATTATTTTCCTATTATTCAATTTAAACAAAATCGATAAAACAAAGGAAAAAATTTTTACAAACAATTTGATACCTTAAAATTTTTGATTTCTAATACATTAACAACAGAAAAATAAGTACATTGAATTACAACTGACTAAGCAATGCAAAGTGGGAGAAAATGTTTTTAAAATTACTTCTCCTAACTTTAAAATTTTTTATCCTACTATATAACAATCTAAAGGGGGGGCTCCGTCCAGCGTGGTCGTATCAAGATTACAAAACAAAATAACACAAATTTGGAACTGGAGACCAATTAAAGCATTAAGAATGGAGTAGGTCCAGCGTGGTCATACCAAGATCACAAAACAAAGTAACACAAATTTATCGAGCGCTAAGCGGAGTGAAGCGCGAGAAAATTTTTAAAAAATGGCCGTTCTAGACCCCCAAATTTTTATACTTGGCGACCCAAAAGGGGGTCTAACCCAAAATTTTTTCCTTTGCCGACCCAAAAGGTGGTGTCTAGACCCCCTAGATCCCCCTGGCTACCCCCATGTCTGATCTGAGACTCAGACCTTTTCACTTAAAACCCTAACAGTCAAATGGGTTTAGTTACTCATAACGAGCTTAATTCAGCTATAAAAAATTTTGTTTATTATTGTTTTAAACTTAATGTGAATATATCTAAGTTAATATTTTGTTCTTCCTGGTTAGTGGACCCAGTGTTCGCTTAAAAAAAGAAGCACAGGATTTAGGGCCGATTTGTATTAATATTACGACTCGGTGCTATAGTGTGCTAAAAAAAATTTGGAATGCGACCGATGTCACTCTTAGTTTACTTTTGGTGACATTTGAGCTTAACAATCCGTACATTGCTAATTTTGATTTTTTTTAAACGTAACTATTCAAGGTTAATGTCCAATTACTGTCCACTTGTTCTCATCCAACATTTACAAAAATATAACAAAGAATTTCCGCCAAAAAATTGTTTTGGTCGTTTTAAACAGTTTCGTCAACAATTCCAGCGTCGCTTCAACAAAATTTTATTTATGCCTATTAAAATATTTATTGATTTTTTAAATGGATTAATTCAGTTCGCGTATTGTTCCTGTTTAGCGTATTAAGTTTTTCTTAAAAGTAATTGAAGTTACTTGCTTAAAACTGATCTAGTTTAATTTTGATTCACTTATGAAGGAATTAAGAAATTATTACTTATACATAAATTCCATGTGTCTGTGTGTTTAGGTGACTAAGGAGAGGACAGCCCAGTGTTTCCTGAAAGTAGACGAAGAGTCCATGGCCAAATTCCACAACCGAGTCCGCCAGATCTTGATGGCTTCCGGATCCACCACCTTTACCAAAGTAAGCATTCTTTTTTTTTTCTTGTGTCTGAGAATTATATTTAGATAAATTTCATTAGGGAAAGAGTATACACAAAAAACTATTCCCAAGTTAAATGTTCTTTTTTTATAAATAAAAATTAGGTTTGTAATTAACTTTTTTTACGAACATATATATAATCAGCTAAGTCTTGCCTCAATGTTTTGCAGCCCGGTTTTCATCTAAAATCCTATATTTATATAGCCTTTGATAAGTGACAATTCAAGAAGTAAAAAATATATTTCTTTACTCCTTCGAAAAATTAACTATTTTAATATAACAATAATTTAGATTGTAAACAAATGGAATACTGCGTTGATTGGGTTAATGACTTATTTCCGAGAAGCAGTTGTAAACACTCAGGAGCTTTTGGATCTGCTTGTAAAATGTGAAAACAAAATACAAGTAAATTTAAATCTTCCGTAAAAATATAAATTTTGTCTATGTATTCAGCGTGAATGAAATTCGCAAATAAACAACTTTAACATGTCAAGCTTTATTCGTTCTAGCTTTATCCGTTTATTATAAAATATTTTAGACTAGAATTAAAATTGGTCTCAACTCGAAGATGCCGGCTCGCTTTCCACCAGTTGTGTTTTATACACCTAAAGAAATTGGAGGTGATGATTAATTTCTGAATTAATTTATTATTATTTTTTAAAGTTTTATATTAATATCATTTTAAAGTTACTAAGTTTTAAGGCATCTAGCAATTTTGCTGGCAAAAAGCTCAAAAAAATTCGCCTAAGAAATAATTTTAAAAAAGCCAGCTATGTTTTTTATGCGAAGTATTTGTCAATATTATAATTTTAAAGCGCAACTGAATATTGATTTGACTTAAATTAGCGCTATAATTAATTGACTTTGATTTACTATATAATGAACACCATGGGATTGCGACTTTTTGTAACATTATTTTATAATAATGTTTTAATTGAATTTTGTGTTTAAGGTTTGGGTATGTTGAGCATGGGCCACGTGCTGATTCCCCAGTCGGATTTGCGGTGGATGAAGCAAACAGAGGCTGGCGGTATCACCCACTTCCGTAGTGGGATGTCCCACGACGAGGATCAACTCATTCCCAATCTCTACCGATACATACAGGTCCCTAGTACATTACATAATTACTGTATATTTTTTTGCGACAACGCCTGACTAAAATCACCACGTCCGTCAGATTTGTAAAATCAATACCACCCAGAATTCGATCAAGTTTTTAGTTGATTGGTTTGGCTCGCAGTAATTTGGGAAATATAGTACGCTCATTCTCTGTCTCCATTGTTTGATAAAGACCAATAAACTCAAATAAATAACTTTAAATGTGTCTCATAAATTTAAAAATAAGCTAGGTCGCTTACCGTAAATGTGATAGATGATTTGATTTAAAGAATCCATTGGCTTACAGTTTTCATCCATATTGGCGGCAAAACCAATTCATATTTTAAATTTATTTTACACAAACAACCACCCAACCCCCCCGCCAGAGTGGTTATTAGATGATTTAAACATTAAATCCCTTCAGCCTTTGCAAATTAATTCAACTAATTTTAGAAAATGACAAAATTGACAAAAACCCTGATTATATTGCTAAATTTTTGAATTTTGTCAAAAACTATATCTACAAAAAACAAAATCTTTCTTAATTTACAATGATGGTGTGAAACAACTGCTTTATACATTTTGTACTTTAAAAAAATATTAAAAAAACGTATCATTCAATCGAGTTTTATTTTGTAGTTTTTAACAATATTTTGTGTGTAATTTTTATTATTTTGCCATTTCCAACAATAAATTATGTATTTTTAAGGCATGGGAAGCCGAGTTTATAGATTCACAACGTGTTTGGGCTGAATATGCATTAAAGCGACAGGTAAGAACTTATTTGATATTTAACAAAAACATTTTTATTTATTATACCCATTAAATAAATTCATTTTATTGTGGTAATTAAAATACACTAAAAGCTAGCACAAATTTTAATTTTTGGATTTTAGATAAACTGCATAAATTTTGTTTATAAGAAAGTTATAATTTTTATAGGAGGCAAACGCTCAAAACAGAAGGTTAACGCTAGAAGATTTGGAAGACAGCTGGGATCGGGGCATACCGCGAATCAACACACTTTTCCAGAAGGACCGACACACATTGGCCTACGACAAGGGATGGAGAGTCCGAACGGAATTCAAGCTCTATCAGGTACTTTTATTTTGTGTGTTTTTCTAAAGTTTTTTATGTAATGGTAATAAAAGTAAAAAAAACTTACAAAAATGATATAGTTTTTTATATTTTTAAAGCGAGTTAAATACGTGGTTCCTGATTTCGCAAAACAAAAACTAAAATTTCTCATTAGTTATGTTTTATGTACTTTCAGCGGGTTAGCTTTTTATTTTATCAATTTTGCCTGTAAAGCGTCAAGACTTTATGATTATAAAGATTTTTTGTATAGGTACTTGAATTGTTTTCGGTTTTTAATAACTAATTTTATTTCAAAAAACATAATTTAAAAAAATTTAGATCCTAAAACAGAATCCGTTTTGGTGGACACATCAGAGACATGACGGAAAGCTGTGGAATTTGAACAACTACAGAACTGACATGATACAAGCGCTTGGTGGCGTAGAGGGGATTCTTGAACACACTTTATTTAAGGTGAGCTTAATGAGTATTACACCTTGATAATGAGATATAAATAAATAAATTTACAAACAACAAAATAAGATCATTTTTCAAGGTTAAAACTAGACGTAATTGTTATATTACATTAGATCTCAACACAAACTATAGGAATAATTTATTTTTAGGGCACCTATTTTCCAACATGGGAAAGTTTGGATCATTTTGCAAGGTTAAAAGTGAGGTGCGGAGTCAAACTTTTTGTCTTAGATTTTGATTATTTTTTGTAAAAACCTTACCCCTGCCCCCAATAGCCCACAAAAAATTTTTCAACAAAATACTGTAGTGATTCAAGAGTTATGACTCGAAAAGAATTAGAAAAATTGTCAAAAAACGCCATTTTGTGGGATCATAACTCCTAAACAACTAAAGATATTTTGTTGAAAATTTTTTTGGGTATTGGGGGCAGGGGTAGGGTTTTCACCAAAAAAATGTCAAAATCGAGGACAAAAAGTTTAACTCCGCATCGCACCTTTAAGATAGTGAACACAAATTGTAATACTACACTAGATCTCAACACAAACTATTAATTATAGGAATAACTTATTTTTAGGGCACCTATTTTCCAACATGGGAAGGTTTGTTTTGGGAGAAAGCGAGCGGTTTTGAAGAAAGTATGAAATTCAAGAAACTGACCAATGCCCAGCGCTCAGGTCTTAATCAGATACCCAACCGGCGATTTACCCTTTGGTGGTCACCCACTATCAACAGAGCTAACGTAAGTTCACTCTTTGGTGTTTGTTTTGTTTAAATTGCTATATAATTTTGATAGGAAAAAGTACAATAATTATAGTATTTAACAGTTTTATTTATATTTTTTACTAAGCGAGTGGTTGTATTTTTTCCTTTATTGGGAGTGGACGATCCGCGCCACCTATGAAACCCCCCTTGAGTGAGATATAGTATATTATTATTGTGTATTTTGTTTAAAAGTTTTATGAAGCCCCAGGATTGAGGTTTCGGCGTATAATGCACTTGTTTGAGCCGGGTCCCGTTACGATGGCGTTCGCGATTCGGTATAGAAATGTGCTAGAATAATCAAGGAGTTCGATCGATATCACTATTGCTTTTAAAATTAGTGGCATTTGAGCTCAAAACTCCTTACAGTGTTAATTTTGACGCCAGAGTTTTGTTCAAAAAAAATTACAAACTCGGGATTGCCTTGTAGATAGATTAATTCAGGGTTTCCAGCGAGTCAGGGAAGTCAGGGAAGTCAGGGAGAGGACAGGGAGAGCAAAAAGTGGTCAGGGAAGTCAGGGAGAAGACAGGGAGAGCTCTGACAAGTCAGGGAGAATTTTACGTTTTGGAAACATTAAAATGTATGTTATATTTTATAAGTTTGAAAATTTTTTTTCAAAATTTCGCGCCTACGGCGCGAAGTACGGCATCAAGTAATTATATTATAAGCGATTTTAATTAATGAAATGATTATTTTTATTTTGACAATAATTGAAATAGGAACTTATTATTATTAGTGCTTAAGCAGGCTTATAACTCAAGCACTTAAATCTCTTTGGTTTCAAAATATCTTATTTAAAGGTAAATAATGTAGAAAATTATTCCCTAATTTGTGTAAAGATCTAATTTTTTATTTATTTTAGGTACATTGCCGCAGATATATACTCTTCAAGTTTCGTTTCTGCTTCTTCCACAGTTCAATAATAGCTTCATTTTTATCGCTTTTAATATTTTTTTTGGGCTTATTTAAATATTTTTAAAAGTTTGTCCTTGCTTTTTTAGCGTTTGATAGTCATATTAGCATTATATACGCATAATTGAGCAAAACGAATGGGTTTCTAAAATTATTTAAATTAAAAGCGTTTAAGTTTCTTTTTATGATCAAAACGAATCAAAATATAAAAATATAAATGAACTCCAAAAAATCCTAAAGTTTACGCACCTATGCGTTTATATTTTTGTAATTAGAGCTATGTCTGAGTCGAGTGTATAGACATCAGAAAATAAATTAAATTTGAAAAAGATCAGCAGTTAGCATTGCTGTTTTGACAACAATATTTTATTTTTTTTACAATAATATTTTTCGCCAACCTAAGTTATATTGTTTTTTATCATTGAAATTATTATTGCGAAGGTAATTGAATAGCATTTTTATTATGTTTAATTATCTGATGCCCTACGACGGACTAGGAGCTTCGCTTTTTTGCTATGTTTATTTTAACCGTAAACCGTAAACCGTAAACTACTAATTCAATGCCGTAGCGCACACAGTGCATACAAAACTTATTTAGAAAACACAAAAAAAGAGGAAAACAAAGAAAAGGAAAAACAAGCCAAACTTAAAATGCAGTTGAAAGAACTTAAAGAGGCTAAAGCCCAAAAAAGAAGAATAAGTGAAGAACAGCAGGCCATTGACTCTAAAATAAATGATCTCGTTGCTAAAATAAAAAAAGAATTAAAATTTATCAATGTTATAGTTATACTTATATAGTGTTTCTTTTATTTTTAAAAAATAAAATTCTGTTTGTTGTGTTCTGTTGTCTAAAACTTAATTTAATTCAAGCTTTGTTTAATCAAATATATAATTTACTGTTAATTTATGCATAGATTTTAACTAAAGCAATAAATACACTCTTAAAAATTAACAAAAGAGTGCAATCCCAAGGTTAGATATTGCATGTTATGAAAAGTGTCTAAGTATGTTTAAAAAGCTTCTAAAGTCAGGGAGAGCGTTGCAAAAAGTTAGGGAGAATATGCCAAATTTCGGAAACTTGGTCAGGGAAGACAGGGAGAGCATTTTGCCTAAGGCGCTGGAAACCCTGTTAATTCTTTTGAGATAATGTAACTATGCAACTTCAGTGGTTACCACACAGTGGGCGGATTTAACAGAATATGATCGCACTCGATCAATACAAAATTTAAAAATTCGGGGTTATTTTTAAAATATGGTTTAATTACGTTTTAACAAAATGAAAATAGGTAGAAAAATGTAAGTTTTTTAAACTAAATCGAATGTTTTTTGAGGGTAATTCAATATAATTTTTTAGGTCTATGTGGGTTTCCAAGTGCAGCTGGACTTAACGGGTATTTTTATGCACGGGAAAATACCAACACTGAAGATCAGTCTCATTCAGATCTTTAGAGCCCATTTGTGGCAGAAGATTCACGAATCTATCGTTATGGATTTATGTCAAGTATATATAAATTTTCATTTTTATTACAAAAAATACCGCTACCTACTCAACTTTTTAGCTATTAGCATTTTTTGGAAAAACATGTTAATATTATCATAAGGCTGGTTTTATTATTAAAAATGTTTTGTATTTAACGCTGCTTTTAATTTCCAAAACTATTAATAATATTATTAAACAGAAAAAGTCCATAATTATATTATTCAGGAGTTTTTTTTTTCTAAAGACTAGATCAATTGTCATTTTGTATTAATTCTTTTAATTCTTGAATATGACTACATACCAAAAAATCGTTTCAATGCACACATTTTTGCATTAACTAAATAATTAATAAAGTGGTTTTGTAGGTGTTCGATCAGGAGCTGGACGCTTTGGAAATAGAGACGGTGCAGAAGGAGACTATTCACCCACGGAAATCCTATAAGATGAACAGCTCTTGCGCTGACGTACTCCTATTCGCTCAATATAAGTGGCATGTCAGTCGACCATCTCTATTGGCGGATTCGAAGTAAGCAAGCATCATTTACAGCTAGCATCAATTTTTTATGCCATATTTTGTTTTGTTATAGAAATATAATGTGGACAGTTTTTACTGCATAGCGTTCAGTAGTAAACCACTGACAATACACAGCAAAACTGACCGCTTTGCAACTGTGTAATTGTAGCGCGTTAGTAACACACTAACTGACTGCACCATATGCCATGATAGCGCGCTTCGCTAAAAGGCTTTTAGATCCATATAAAAAAAATACGCCATATTAATTTATGCGGCTTTAACAATTGAAGAATTATGGATTTGATAATAATGAACTTGGACACAATTGGGTTTGTGCGCGTTATTATAAGAATTTTTGCGTTTTACATAAAATTTACTCTATAAGAAAAGGTCATTTTTGGAAACTTGTTCCATTGACATTATCAAGCTGTACTATTTTGTTTACTTTTATACACAATTCTTTAATTATAGGGATGTGATGGATAACACGACAACTCAGAAATACTGGCTGGATGTTCAGTTAAGATGGGGAGATTATGACTCGCATGACATTGAAAGATATGCCCGTGCCAAATTTTTGGTACTAATTTTTGATTTTTTTTTAATTTTGGTGGAAATTTTCACGGGGCTGGTTAATATAGGTTTTAACAGTAAAATATTTAATGAAATTTTTTTGCTTACCTGGTAAGTAGGTAGCAAATATGTTGTTATAATAACAATCAAGGACGTAACCAGGGGGCGGCCGCCCCCGTCCCTAAAATGTTCGCCAGATAGTAAAATTTAGGGGTTTTTAGAGGCTAAAAATTCAAAATTTTCTAGCGCCTCGCTGATCGCTCGGCGCCAAACTATAAAATAATTTTATTACAACAATTTCTATAGTATACATACATATATCTCGCTATTTATCTTGCCTAATGCTAATTTTATTTCAAAGTTAGTAGTACCATATTTTAAGTAATAAGTACTACACAGAAAGCCAAAAACAAACAATCATATTGGTTGATTTATGTACCTCCCCCCTCCTAAATTTTCCAGCCACTCATAGCATTGGCTCGGATTTTTTTCATATAGGTAGGTACCCTAAAAAATATGGAGTCGAGATGCTGCTCATGTGCTTTGGTTTACAATGTGGGTGTAGCTAAGGAGGTCTGAAAGGTCTCTAAATTTCTTTTTTGTGAAATCCAGGCTCTGGCACTGTGTGCTAATGTAATTTTTAACTAAGAAAACGTGTTTTTAGCGCTAAAAACATTAGAGAATACGTTATTAGGCCAAAAACAGTGTATTATACAGCTTGATCTACGTTTATCCCTGCTTTTTTAATGTTTTAAAAAAATAAGGGCGGACTCCGCCCCGCCCCCCCCCCCTCCGAAATTTTTTTGTGCTACAATCCGCCCCCCTCCAAATGAAACCCTGGGTACGTCCCTGATAACAATAAAAAAATTGCATTGCAGCATAATAAATTATTTTAAAAAGTTTTTAACAAAAAAATTTACTGAGATGTGTATTGTGCACACCTTAAGAGCCGCTTTGTAATTTTATTGACATTGTGTTATAATCGTGTGCTAAATAAAAAAGGAATCCAACCAAGATCATTTTGAAATATTAAAATGATCGTTGACCAATACTCCTAATATTCTTATGTATAATCAAAAGTTTTTCATTTATATTAAATAAAAAATTGGCATGGCATTAACCTAATTTTTTTTATTTTTTACACGTACCCCCGTCTGGAATTTCCAAACAAAAGTTTGTTGGCTTTCCATGAGAAAAACAAATTTCTGGATAATAATTTTGAGGTCTACGACTTTCGTCACAAACCCGAGTTTAATTATTTGCCGTTATTTTGTTTTAGGATTACACGACAGACAATATGAGTATTTATCCGTCTCCAACTGGAGTTTTAATCGCCGTAGATTTGGCCTATAATTTATACAGGTAACCATGATGATTTATACATTCTGATCCTAATAATACTTAACTTCATTTAGTAATCTTCTTGACTGAGATATTTAATTTATGCCTGTAGTTCATTTGGGTGCACGTTTGTCATAGAAAAACCTTAAAAATATAATAGACTAACATGGTTTGGTTTGAAAATTAATGATCCATAACTTGCGATGTTAAAAAATTTTATTTTTAATGACCTGGTAAAACAATTCTGTTAGAACAGACATATCATAGGATTTGAAAATAATTAAATTGTTTTATTTATAATGATAATTGATTAAAATATAATTCATTTAAATTATTATTTTAATAAGAAAAAAATTATTTTTGAATTTATTTTAGCGCCTATGGAAACTGGTTCCCCGGAGCTAAACCATTGATCCGTCAAGCCATGGCCAAAATTATGAAGGCCAATCCTGCCTTTTACGTATTAAGAGAACGTATCAGAAAAGGTAATTATTCTGCTGTGATCCAAAAATAACCTTAGGTTCAGAATTAATAAAATCCAAAAATTATAGGATTAACATTGGTAACATGTTTTTAGTAAGGTTTGCTTTAATTTTATCTGGATTTTTAAATCATTTGGCGAGTTTCTATAATCAAGCACGTGATCAGAGCAGGATTTAATCCAGTTAAGGATAAAATCCATGTCGACACTGTGCGAAAAAGAAATGATTCAAAAAATTGCAGAAGATGGAATTTTTTAGCTTAATTTTAATGGTGAGCTTAAGTTAAAATAAAAAATGTTTTTATTAAAAATTAATTAAAACTAAAGTAATTATACTTAATATTTTTTCGTCCTAAGAATGAGACAAAGTGGTTGAGGATGATTAAACCACCAGATTTAGGAAAAACGTGGGCTAAAATCATTAATTTTTTTAACACGACGAATTTACGTGTTTTATACATAAAATTCGAAACATATTTTTGTTTTAATATATTAATTGGAAAATAATTTTACGAAAAATAAATTTTAAAAAATTTTGTTCTTTTTTTTAGGATTTTTTTTGTTTTCCGTCTAATATTCACAATTGTTTACATAAACATCATTTAATTTGAGGTTTTTTGTAACTTTTGATGTGTATTCAACAATATTTTTGGCTAAAATTTGTTTTGATGCATTATGCATTGCGCGTAAGTGTGAATTTTAATAAGTGTGACTTTTACTCTGTCCTTTCACTATCTTCCGCCATGTATAATTTTGCGTAGCCACCTTATTTTATTTGTTTACATGTTTAATTAAAAAGAAACTTCATTTCTTTAATTTTTAGATAACAAACAAACCGTGTATGAAAAATTCACTAATTTAAAAAAGCTAAATTTTTATTAGTAGTTTGTATCATAATAATACTTTAATAGTATAATATTGTTAACATTATAGTTACTAAACTAATTGTATAGTGTCTTAAACCTTATTTCTGCAGGTTTGCAACTGTACAGCTCTGAGCCTACGGAACCGTACCTGACTTCGCAGAACTACGGGGAGCTTTTCTCCAATCAGATCATCTGGTTCGTGGACGATACCAATGTCTACCGCGTCACTATCCACAAAGTAAATTACTTAATGCTATTAATTTTCAAAAATGTAAATTTTTTGGTTTAGAAAAAACAAAAGTTTATTTTGAAGTGTTTTCTTGTCAAAAACAATTTTCTTGCGAAAATGTTTTAAAATAATCCATCAGAAAAGAGGATAGACTGGGGTCCACTCTCCCCTAGCCTATAATGTATAGTCCTTGCCCCCTCTTCTCAATTCTCTACCTCTTCTGACTCTGACCCACTTTTCCTAGAATTTGAAATCTGACTTCACCTCCCCTTCAAGAAAATTTCGAGTAGATACTATTTTTATCCTAACTTTTCTTTCAAAAACGTAAATTTCTATCACAAAGTTATATTTTTACATCCTTATTTATTTAAATAGCGTATTTTATATTATTGAAATTTGGCATTATTTCATACGAACAACAATAATTGATTTTTTTGAAAATTGTGTATTGGTGTCCGAAATCGGACCCCCTGAACTGTACCTCCTTCTGGATTTCAAAATTTTCCATTCTGGGTCAAGGTCAACCCCCTCCTGTGCGCCACAGTAGTTGTCAATTTTAAGATAAGATTTACTTAGAGTAACCATTGCTGGCGTGGCGGGACCGCGCTCACTTAGTTAAGGGATGGTTAGTTATAATAACCATCCCTCCTTCGGGTCAACTTGCCCATGTATGGTCAGTAAGGCAAGAAAGTTGCGAAACGGTTCAAATTAAACCTGAAGATTGAATTAGCTAGCACAAAAATTATTATCATAATCCAGACCTGTGCACGGTCTGGAAATGCCCCACCCCCCCCCCCCGTTTTATTGGAGGATTTGCCCCCCCCCCCCGTTTTATTCCCCCCCCCCCCCCCCGCCAAAAAATGAAAAAGTACCCTAAAATTATGACGCCATTTTGACCTATGATGACGCCATCGTCCCAATTTTTTGTAGTTTTTAGACTTTTTCAATGTATTTTAAGCCGTTTCAGACCTATTTTTACCTTAATTTCGCTTTTTTTTTTCTCCATTTTTTTTTTTTCCTTTCTCTTTTTCTTCTTTTTTTTTTCTTTTTTTCTTTCCCCTTTCCCCCCCCCCTTTTTATTGCCCCCCCTGTTTCAAAAAAGTCCCCCCCCCCCCCTTTTTGGATTTGCCCCCCCCCCCCCCCCGTTTAAACCCCGGGGGGGGGGGGCAGTGCACAGGTCTGATAATCATATATTTATTAATCTGTTTTGTTGTAACTTTAACACGAAATAATTTTAATTTTACAATAATACTACAAAGTATAAACTTTTTTTATCTAGTTCTTAAATTCTATTCACTTGTAAATTTCTTTTGATTTCAGACATTCGAGGGTAACCTGACTACAAAACCAATAAACGGAGCTATTTTTATTTTCAATCCTAGAACCGGACAGCTGTTCTTGAAAATTATTCATACTTCGGTATGGGCAGGACAAAAACGTCTTAGCCAGGTAAGTTCTAAACTTATGTATGTGTGACCATATTAAATAAATTAAATAACTTCTGTATTTTTGGTTAAAATCTCGCAATTCTAAAATGTTAATGGTATGCAAGCACGTTATTAGAGCCGGTTAGATATTAACAATGGTTTAATCGGTGTCGAAACTGTGCGAAAAAAAATTTGACTCGAAGATTACAGCAGGATATATTGTTTTATAATTTCCTGCTTTGCAATTCGATTTACAAACAAAACATTTGAGTATGAAAGATGGAGAATAATTTCAAAATTCCAGAAAGGGGTAGGGTGTCGAAGGGGAAATTTTTGGGGGAGGAACTCCCTGGATTTAGGGCCGAAGAGACACTAAAATTTCGAGGGTAGTGGGTTGGACCAAACCCCCTATGCTCCTCTATGAGCATGGTTGTCGGTAGTTCTGGAGATATATTCAAACCTTTCTTCCTGTCCAGTATACATCACAAATGTAAAAATTGATTTAGCTGGCAAAATGGAAAACAGCAGAAGAGGTGGCTGCCTTGATTCGCTCCTTGCCGGTGGAGGAACAGCCCAGACAAATCATTGTGACAAGAAAGGCCATGTTGGATCCTCTCGAAGTCCATCTCTTAGATTTTCCCAACATCGTCATTAAGGGCTCAGAACTCATGCTTCCTTTCCAAGCCTGCATGAAGGTAAATTAAGTATGGTGTTTTAAAAAAGTTACACTGACATGAAAAACCTTTCTGAAAATAATACGGATTTGGTTCTTTGAAAATCGAGATTGCTCTTCTTTTTAAACTGGAATCTTTGCTTCCTGTTGAATAAACTTAAATTTTACTTAAAATAAATCAGTTCAATTTCTAGATAAATGTGCAGATATAAAAAAATTTTTAAAAAAAACTTATTTTAGGTTGCTGTTGTTTTTGCATTGTCTGGTGGACTTATTTATCCTAAGCAGATTATGCAAAAACAGGCACCAAGACAAGTCAGCAGGCACTGAGACAATTCAGAAGTAGCGAAAACAAGTTTACTCCCATAGTTCAAGCACGTCGTCCAACATCAATAAAAATGCTGGTAACCTTATCGATAAAGTGTTTACTATTTTAGGTCGAGAAGTTCGGTGATTTAATTCTGAAGGCCACGGAACCCCAGATGGTTTTGTTCAATTTATACGACGATTGGTTGAAAACTATCAGTTCCTACACGGCGTTTTCTCGTTTAATTTTGATTTTAAGGTTATTTTTACAGATTTATAACAAACTTATATACAAAAATAATTTTAAAAAAACTTTTTAGATTTAAAGATTTAACTTTAAATTTAATTTAACGTTGAAAAAACTTAGCAAAATATTATGATTTGCAGCATAAAACGACCAATTAAATAATTATGGCTCATGTTATTATTATTATTAGGGGTCTGCACATCAATCCGGACAAAACGAAAGTTATAATGAAACCAGACAAAACGACAATAACGGAAGCTCATCACATTTGGCCTTCACTTTCGGATGAAGAATGGATAAAAGTAAAAAAATTTAGCAGAATTATGTGAAGTAACATTTAAAAAAACAACTAAAATTATTTAAAATAATATGAAAATTAAATGTGAAAAATTAATGAAATACAGGATTTTTAATACGATCTTTGGAGCGTACTATTCAAAAATTTTAGCAAGTCTTCTAGGAAACAGCAGTTTTGTCACGCCAGAAGAAAATATACGACAAGCTAGGTCACACAAAAATTCCAAAAGCGTAAAGTGGTAACTCTTGTACTGTTTAAATTATTTTTAGATCGAGATTGACAATGTAAAATTCGATTTGCGATTGTCAGTTATAGCAACCCTGAATCTAGGCGTCGGCCACACCTCGGTCAAGTTAAAAAACCTTGTAATTAAATTTAATTCAATACGGCTCTTATAGGTGGAACTGGCTCTGAAGGACATGATTCTGGCTGACTACGGTAAAAAGAATAACGTGAACGTTGCATCTCTGACCCAATCTGAAATCCGAGATATTATTCTGGGAATGGAAATCTCCGCTCCCTCCGCCCAACGCCAACAAATTGCGGAAATCGAAAAGCAGACGAAGGAACAAAGCCAGCTGACCGCCACCACCACACGAACAGTACGCAGTCTTTTCCTTTTACCATTGCTTAGTTACTAGACCATTTTCCAGTCTGGTCCGGCCAGATTTTTTTAATATCCGATCGAACTTTTTATATTCATGTAATATAAAAAATATTTTTCACTTTTACACTGATAATAGTTTTTTTTTACATTTAGCATTAACTAAAAATTATGTCAAAATTATTTTTAATTTTTGGAATATTTTTATTACTTTGAAATCTTTACCATGTTTATTACACTGCGTCAAGATTTGCCAGTGTCAATCAAAATTATTTTTAATTTTTGGAATATTTTATTACTTTGAAATCTTTACCATGTTTATTACCAGACCTGCGCACTGCCCCCCCGGGTTAAAACGGGGGGGGGGCAATTCCAAAATGGGGGAGGCACGGGGGGCAACTTTTTTGAAACGGGGGGGGGAGGCAAGCAGGGGGAAAGAAAAAAAAAAGAGAAAAAAAGAAGGGAAAAAAGAAAAAAAGGACAAAAGGACAAAAAAAGCGAAAATAAGGTAAAAATAGGTCTAAAATGGCTTAAAATACATTGAAATAGGCAAAAAACTGCAAAAAATTCGCGATGATGGCGTCATCATAGGTCAAAAATGGCGTCATAATTTTAGGGTACTTTTTCAGTTTTTGGCGGGGGGGGGCAATAAAACCGGGGGCATTTCCAGACCGTGCACAGGTCTGTATTACACTGCGTGAAGACTTGCCAGTGTTAATCAAATAGGGTTATTTATTGAATGTAAGTTTGGTTTAGGTGAACAAGCATGGTGACGAAATCGTGTCGGCGACAACGAGCAACTACGAGGCGAGTAGTTTCGCCAGTCGGACGGAGTGGAGGGTCCGCGCCATCAGCGCCACCAACCTCCACCTACGCACCCAGCACATCTATGTCAACTCGGACGATGTCAAGGACACGGGATACACCTACATCCTACCCAAGAATGTTCTCAAAAAGTTCATCGTCATTTCAGACTTGAGAACCCAGGTACGTCTGCTGGTCTTAGACCTATGTATTCCAGATTTTTAAGTTTTGTTAGAAAAGTTCAAACTGATTTACTAAAAAGCTAAATTTTATCGAGGCATTCGGTGTAATTATAAATCTACCCTGAATCGACGTAAATTTGAGTGACTATAACTTTCAAATAAAAAGATCTTGTAACTGTAATTATAATAGTGGCTATCCAGGACTCTTTGCTACATAATGATATAACTTTAATAGTGTTTTTCTGTAAGCTAAGAATAAATTCGTGGCTTATTTTTGTAAGTTTTGAGCACTACCATAATCTAATGGTGTGAATTCAAATTTTTAAATGTGTCTCGGACTTTTAATGTTTCAACTAAAATTATTTTTTCGCTATTTTTTTAAATATACCTTCGTGAAATGATGATCAATCGTTTACCCGTCTGAGAACTCTTGAAGTAAACATTTGGTTTCTGATCACGTTGGTTTGCATAGTTGTACGATAAAAAAAGAGCTGAATCCTCGCTGTAAAGTAAACTAAAAAGGATTATTGTATATTTAGATCGCTGGTTACTTGTATGGTTGTAGTCCACCTGATAATCCCCAAGTAAAAGAAATCCGGTGTATTGTACTTCCACCCCAATGGGGTACACATCAAGTGGTTCACCTACCCAACACTTTACCAACGCACGAATTTGTGAAGGTAAATTCCTTAAACGTAAAGGTTTAATAAGCGTGGTAAATTTAATGAATTCTAGTAAGTAATTTACAAATTGTAAATCATTTTACTTTTAAAAATTTGCTTAAATTATAGGCGGTAATTAAACCAAAACAATAAAAGAATTTCATTTATAAAAAAAGGATACTCTAACTAACAATAATAACATGAAATAGTGATACTAATTCTATAATTTTTTGGAAATAAATTAAACTTTTTATGAAGTTTTTATAGTTCATAAAGTGTACTTAATTAAGTTTAATTAATTAAAAAACAATGTTTTATATTTAAAAAAGTCGTTTTAATCTTAGGATTTGGAACCTTTGGGTTGGATTCATACACAGCCAAACGAGCTCCCACAATTGTCACCGCAAGATGTCACTGCACACGCCAAAATACTAGAAGATAATCAATCCTGGGTAAATTTAATTGAATTTATTGTAATTTGTCAATGTCAATTTTTATTAATATTAAAAAAATACTATTGCTTGCAATTATGAAAGACAACTGACAATGTTGTTTTATGTTATTTTTAAAAGAGTAAAAGTACCTTTAATTTTACATTACACTACTTTTTACTTGTTTTCTTCAGGACGGCGAAAAGACTATAATTATTACGTGCAGTTTTACTCCGGGTAGTGTCTCTTTGACTTCGTATAAACTGACTCCGAGTGGTTTCGAATGGGGAAGATCTAATCAAGATAAAGGAAACAATCCCAAAGGATATCTACCATCGCACTATGAAAAAGTAAACCTTAAAAAAATTAATTCAGTAATAACATAACTCCGTTATTACTGAATGAATTTAATTTTTTTGCACATTATTTGACAACAAGTAATAACTTATTATAACCACGAAAACTGAAATCTCTGTGGAAAAAACCAGCGCCGACGTTTTTAAAACAATTCATATACATAATACTTACACACCTTTGAACAATATTTAATTAAAATGAGACCTCTTTTTTCAATAGTTTAGATTAATATGCGGAACACTGCATTAATGGGTTTATAATTATTTGCTAGACAGTTGAATTTTACCCTCGTGGTATTTTTATGTCGGCAACAGGCGAGTTTCTCCGTGGCGCCGTCCCATTCGAAGAGGCTGTTTTTACTCTTCCAGATGCATGGAGGTTAAAAATTCTCCTGTGCTGGGTTTTATTATACAATTAAATTATTTTGTGATTCAAATAGACAATTAAGTATTTTCATCTTAATGGCATACATTGGTGTCGTTTTTTACACAAGAGCAAAGGATTTGATATTTTTGCATGTTTGGGTATAACAACTATTGAAAATTTTCACCAAAAATTTTTAAAGTGATTGGTTAGTTACGGTATTTCTTGTAAAATAAGAAATACCGTAAATATTTCTTTTTTTGTGTTTTTAGGATAAGTTTTATGGTGTTATAAATTGTTTTGGTTTAATAGCAACTAAATTATAGGTCCAAATGCTATTATCGGATAGGTTTCTTGGATTTTTCATGGTTCCAGGACAAGGCAGTTGGAATTACAACTTTATGGGTAACTATTTTTTTACAAAATCGTTAAAGTTTTTTTGAAATAATTAAATTTTGTAACTTATATCAGTTTAATGGTTATTTTTAATCTTTATTTGGTTTTCTTGTTCTATTAAGTATTGAATTTTATCAGATATCGTAAGGTTAATAACCTACCGGTGAGTGTTTTTTTAGTGTCGGTGTGTTGTTTTGAATATCAATAATTTAATACCATTTCAATAAGTGAATCAGAGATTCTCAGTCCAATGGTAATTCAAATATTGAAGTTTTGCTGTAGATAAGTTTTTTTTGTTTAGGTGTTCGTCACGATCCGAACATGAAATACGACTTAATGCTGGCGAATCCTAAGGAATTCTACCACGAGGATCACCGACCCGCCCATTTCCTCAACTTCACCGCCATCGACGATCCGACCGGAATCGCCGTCGCGGATCGCGAGGACACTTTCGCCGTCACCGCGTAGTGGAAGCACTGCGTAGTTTTGTAATTATGTGATATAAACAGGGATAGATACGGAAAGCCAGAGAATAATGTCCCTGAATAATAATGAGCACCATTGACTGATAGAGGCTTTTTAACTTTAATAGTTGGCAGTTAATGATGGGATTAAAATTATATTAATAATAGTTTTGATAAAATTTATATTGACGGGAGTACTAAAAATTAGTTGTAAGTTATTTTAATAAATTGATTTTTGTGAGGTTTAATTTTCAAGTGTTTGTTTGTTTTTTTAATATTTAAAAACTCAGATCAACACATTAATGGAATTCGTACCAGATTAACAATTTTTAGATTTTACCTTTACAAAAAAAAATGAAAATACTTGTTAATGTTTTTGCGGTTGTTGGAATTTTGTGGTGGCAATAAATAGTGTCAGTTTCTTATTATTTTTAAAGTATTGTTATTTAAAAGGATATTTTATAAAAAAGTTTTGTTGGAAAAATGTTTTGTTCTTTATTTTTTTTACAAACCAAAAGTTCTAATAGTTAAAGTTAACACTTATTTGAACTAAATTAGAAACTAGTTTATTCCTAAAAAAAATTCCCCAACTTCCACTGCTTTTGTTTGCACGTGTTTTTTTGGTTTGTTATGTGTTTGTCTTGTTGTTTTAGTAGTTAAGAAAAATATTAAAGCACTGTTTTACTGAATAAAAAGTAAAAATCATTATATATTTACATAAAAACAAATTGCAAACATTATAAAGATAATTACTGATATACATCAACTATAAAGTAGGCCAAAATAAATTAAACCGGAGGCATTGAACAATCTAAAGCTACTTCATTTAGTTCAACTGAGCAATCGATAGTTCAAGTTTTATTGATTTGTAAACTCTTCCTATCGTAAATGGCAAGATAGTACAATATTCGTAATATTTCTTTTGTTCCAAAACACCTTAGGTAATATTAAAATCTCAAGAAAAAAGGATATTTTACACAGTACAAATTTTCATGACAACTGGGATTGGAATTCTGTCATAGCTGCAATAAAAATGTACTAAAGATAAATTCTATCAGGGTGAAAATATATGAGTGGTAAAGTAACCACTCGTTCTTTGAGAAAATATCACGTGCAGAGAAACACATGACGCAACTAATTATTAATTGGTTACATAACCGCTAAAAACTTTTTTTAAAATTTTTCTCGCTCACTGGTTTATTGTTTATTTCTTCCTGGCGGAGAGCGGTTACGCCCTTAATTTCAGCCTGGAAGACTTTAGCTTTAGATGTAAAATGTAAAGAAAACTACTTTGCTTTAATTGCTCGCTAACCATGCAATGAACGAGCAAATTAAAATGGTTAAAACTGTACCATAGCATTTGCACATTTGAATCACCCATAAAGTACGTACCTCCTAGGTACGGCCTAGGTGATATGTAGAATTAATCGCTGTGACGTTTACTCACCGCAATACCCAAAGAAAGACACCACCACCGTGGAACAGAGGTTTCACAGTGGTAATTGGACAAAAGACAATTATGGGACCGGGTTGATACTTTGAATTGAACTAAACATAAAATTTAAGTTTTTTGGTATATTAGCGTGTTTTATGTTAAGGCTATTATTATACATTCGGTAAAAAAATTTATTTTTAAAATTTATATATAACATCATAAATTTCAACCAATCGGTATTTTTGTTAATAACTCGTTAACCGTTGGAAATTAATTTTTAATGTAATAAAATTTAGTGTGATTAATATTAACAAAGGTGGATAATACGATCAGCTGGGACAAAGGTGTGACAATCGTGTTTAACAAACGCGGCCATGCGAAAAACAAGCAGCGAACGAACGGGTGTCATCGTGACGGACAGGTGTCACGATAAATGGTTTGCAAACCATGTTTCTAAAGATATTTTGTCTTGCTGGCTGACTTTCAAAAACTTTTACAATTTAATACCGTAACTTTTTTTAAAACTCGAATAAGCGACAAAAAACAAAACAGATGCTGCGTTAAAACCAGAATAAAAAACGCAAATATATTATTATGCAGTATAAAATCGCATTCATACAATTTTAACCAATTTAAATAAGGGCAATAACCTTTTTAATATAAAAAAACCGCGAAAACAAACTAAGAAGAAACATTTGTATTAATTTGTCATAAAATAAATTAAAAAATATGCCCACTATTACTTAAAAAGACTATTTGTTTAAAAAAATAACCAGGAACAAAAAATTTTTCAGTTTAGTTTAAAAATGATAACTAAAAGAAGCAACAGAATATGTATGACACGCAAATGCGTGCAATTGTAGTTTCTTTAAAATAAATATTCGTTAGTTTGATTCGGGTTTTTTTATGCAAACTGATAAAGAAATAAAATTAAACATTATTATTTAAGTTAAAAAAATGCCTAAACGACTACAGAGGGTTTCGAACATTGGGCTTTTAAATGCATATCCAAAGACCATCCACTGCGCTATCAAATTGAATTCGCATAAAAACGTAATAGAAATTTCTGTTTACAACCACCGATATTTTCAGGCAATATTTATAGTTTTCTTTGATGTTTTGGGGAATTTTTCAAAATAATGTAAACTGAACTTTATTTTGCATTAAAACGCCGACAAATCTGCGGTAGTTTTCATAAAAATGTATTAGTTTGTGTTCAGTTTTATTGTACTGTTTATTTTAAAAAGCAAAAAATACTAAATATGCATTTCTTGAGTTCTTTACAATCCTTTAAATAGTAAAATATAAAATAAATTTAAGGTTTTTAACGAATTATTCCATAATCTTTTGTCATTTTGTTTTGGTTTTGGGGATTTTTTTTATTTGCCAATTTATTTTTTATTTTTTGAAGAAAAGGAAGAAGGATCCGACTTTATCTTGATGTATGCTGTTAAATGCATCCAGTAAACATTTATCCCCTTTTCTTTGGTACTCAAAATAACACCTAAATAAGTGCAGAAAAAACCCATTAAAACCTTAAAAGATGTTTCAAATAATGCAAATTATTATGTCAAACTAGATTTCTTTAAAACTAAGTGACTTATGCTCTCACTGTAAGCATATTATTCTTTTTATGTATGCATTACATATATATTATTTTCTTGAGAATGCTGAGCTAGGTGTTCGGAAGCCAGCCAAGAAGATTAAATAAATACCGTTAGAAACATAGAAGATTAAATAAATACCTTTAGAAACATAGTTTTCAAATCATTTATCGTGACACCCGTCCGTCACGATGACACCCATGCGTCCGCTGGTTGTCTTTCGCATAGCCGCGTTTGTTAAACACGAGTGTCACACCTTTGACCCGGATGATCGTATTATCCACCTTTGATATTAATTAGAAAGCAAAGCGTATACACTATGAATGAGCATACTGCACCTTGTAGTAAAAAATGATTGTTAGCGTTTGCAAAAACATCATTCTGACAGCGCAACTCACTTCCATCAATGTATTAACGGCTTACATGAAAAATGTGGCTCGTGTGCTAAAAAACTAAGGTATTGGAAGGAATGATTGTGTACAACTAGAAGTTTAAATATATGATTGCTGAAATTAATATTTTATAAAATCTACCCACATTACAAAATTAACCTACAAAGTTTCTTAATCATGATTCGCACAGGGGTTAATTCTTGACTTAATTATCAAATCTTTAAGCGTTAACCTACGTTTGAAAGCCCAATTATGAAATCTTTATAATTCATTTTATTCAATAATAAATTTTAAATTATTTTGATCGCATATTCATACACATCCAATTATTACATTTACACTGTTTTTATTCGTTGTGTCATAAATTTTTTTAAATGACGAAATAAAACGTTTTCTTAGCCAACTTAAAACAATATCCACATTTTTGACAAAAACGCAAAGAATGAAAGCCAAAAACTTTGTTTAATCGGGTAGCTTGACCAAAAAACTAATATAATATTATTTCGGATATTAGTTTTGTACACAAAAGCTTAACTAAGGGTTATATTATTCACATAACAATCTTGTTTTACGGAATCAAAGCGTCAAGCTCATAAACGCGCCATTTTGTCTTTGATATTAGAATAAAAGTAATATATAAGAGCTGCTATATTTAACAGAAAAATAATAGATTCGTTTGCGTTTACAAAGCTACATTTGCGTTTGTGTGATCTCTAGACCACACCACGATGTCTTTTCGATGCACATACTGTTTTTGTCGTGTGCTTTTCTGAACATCGCAACGTCAAGACAACAGATTTTCAATACTAAACGCAGTAAACGTAAGCTCTGTGGAGATTGCGGAGTCCAAGAGGTTTCCTAACAATAATAATATGAGCTAAATATTAAATTTAAGGTAGAACTTCACAGTTTTGACCACTTGGACTACAAGTCGCATATCATCATAAATATCAATTTTTGGCCGATAAAAGTGGGGTGCTATAAAAAGTTAAGACTTTGTGCTATCCAGTGGTTATAAAAACACCACCAAAAAGTTTGTCCAGTTCGCAAAAGATGTCCATGGATTCTACCTGTGAAAATCACAATGAGGCCTTTTAAAAAATTGATTCGTTATTTTTGGGCGAAATTTTACTATAAATTAGAATAATATATGGGGCAACTTTTAGAGGTGGTCTGGGTTCAAAAGGACTTCAGGATTTTTTTAAATTGCAAAAAAGATTTTTTTTACAAAAATATAAATTTAAAAAAATCCTGAAGTCCTTTCTTAATCGTTTATAATCAAAAAAAAATGATAAAAACTTATATCTAACTATTTCCAAACTTTCGTTTAAAAATAACGAATCAAATTTTTTAATTTTAGTTTAATTTTTTTAATTGACGCCGAGAAACTACACTTTGAACCATTCCTTTAAAAGTTGCTTTTAAATGAAAATCCTAAATGACACAGTAGCCGAGTGGATAGTGCGTCGGGCCTGTATCCTCGCATCCTTGGGATCAAGTCTTCGCTCAACTATATTTTTAACGCCGAAAAAAAATTTTTTTTTAATTTTTAGCTTTTTACTTTAAAAAAATGTTTTATTATTTAAGATACGCTAAATAGAAAATGAAAAAATAGAATATTTTTGGTAATAAACTTTACTAATGTTTTGTATTTTTGACATGTATTTTATTGATGTTATTTGATGATTGTGTACGATAACATTTTTTTACAGAAAAATGAATGTCAAAAATTGAATCAGCAGGTCAAACTACGCTACGTATAGTAAGATGTAATTCAAAAAGATCTGTCGTCAAAAAAAAAACTGTGAAGTTCTACCTTAAGCAAGTTCTGAAAACGGTCAATTACGTTAAGTGTGTCGTAATTTATATATTCATGATTCAGAAGTCGTAATCCTTAATATTCCATCTCCAGCAACATTCTAGTCCGTCATTTCTATCCAGAAGCCAAGATGGGACGAAGCTTGAAATGTCCATGACGCAAAAGGAATAGCCCGGTGGTCCAACGCATCCAGTTGGATACTAAAGCATGTTCAGTTGAATTCATGTTACAGATTATAATAATTAAAAAACAAACTGAAAAAAGGCGGGAGATAAAACCCCCAAAAATCCTAATAAAATAACACGAAAATTATGAACCAAGATAAATAAACGTATTAAGCACGAATAATAGAAAGATTAAATAATATCAAGAATACATAATATATATAGAGAAGAATGTACCACTCAATACTAACTTCACTAGCTGTCAACACGCAAAACTGCAGACCGGGCAAGTCCGCACACCAGGGCATCGCACACCGCGGCAATCGCACACCGGGCAATCGCACACCGCGGCAATCCCGCACACCGGCAGTCCGCACACCGGGCAATCTGCACACCGGGGCAAGTCTTCGCACACCGGGAGAAGCCACAAACCAGAAAAATAGAAAAAAGGAAAAACAAAAAAAATATAAAATCCAAGCACCAATAAACTAGGAACAACGAAAAACAAAAACAAAAAACACAAAACTCTTACAAAAAAAGAAAAAAACTTAAAAACCTGCGAAATGACAAATAGCTGCGCAGACAACGAAAACAATAAAGACCAGAACGCGCAGAATCCTTGAACCTTTTATCCTAAAAACAAACTATCACAGCGATACAAAAAACTAGAAATATCTAACCGAAAGAACAGACAAGCTATAAAATAATAAAGAATCCAGACATGTAGCGCGAAGACATCAGACTAAAAATACAAAGCAAATCCAGAAACGAAAATATGAGCAAACGATATTAAAATTAGTATTAATTCGAATCATATGTAGATAGTATAAGTAGGTAGCAGATATAGAACGCGATCCAAACCTAATAAAAAATTGAGAAGGAAATAGACTCAAACTAAAACTAGAAAATAAATAAATAGAATACATTCAGCCTAATTGCAGCTAGATATAAAATAAAGGATGGATCAAAGACAATCGCAATCAAACAAAAAGCGCTACATCCTCGAAATACTGCACCCAGAGGGACACGCCTAGATCACGCTCAGAAAGGAAATAATAAAGTCTATTGAACAAAAAATTATCATATTTAAAGAAGACAAAAAAATTAAAAGAAGCAAATCAAGACAATTGAAAGGTAAATAGTAACAATATACGGATAGACTCAAAAATATAAACTAATAGAGAAGAAAAAAAAGTATAAATATTCTCCACTAAAGAGTACAGAATCCTAAAGGCACCGATCAAACTTTCTGATTTATATTTGGAAAATCTACACCCCCCTAATAGCGCATAAAATTTTTTAAACAAAATCTCAGTCAGCGATAGACACTCCAGACTAACAATCGACTGAAATATTACTCAAGTAAAAATAAATTACAAAATATCATCCAAAATAGCCTATTCTACTAATGATACCTATTAAGGCATATTCAAATATATCGTCCCGAAAAAAACCCGCGATTTTCCCTAAAAACACCAAACACCAGGTAGTAAATAGCATCACATTTACCACACTCCTATTTCAAAAAAATCCTTTTACCAGAAACGCAATATCTCTACAAATACGCACTAATCTAACAATCAAGATAGCAAATAAGAAAAAGTAGCCCTCTCTTAAGGCATTTTAATTAAATTAATACCTCACTCAGAAATCTTTAAGTACAGAGCCAAAAAGCCATTCAGAGTCCCACGAGATATTATAAAAAATATGGCTATAAAGCGGGAGTTCAAAAATAATCAAACTAAAACAAAAAGTTACTCTACCGCACACTTCCACGGCAAAAGCCAAAATTAGCTCGTAAGAAGAGAAATATAAAAATTTATCAGCAAAGAGCAAATACAAGTCATTGAAAAAATTTTATCAATACTCTATGAAGGCTCCATCACCGGCAGAGCTATATATTAAAAACACTCTCACAAATAGTAAACAAAAAGCCCATCGGAGCAAAAACGATAGTCCTACTCTATATCACTCCAGAACTCCCCATTAAAGCAGAAAGCTACAGAGCTCCGAATCTCCCCCTCAGATTTAAAAAAATTAAGCCGAAATACATGAAGAGTACTCTATAATATTTAGAACTATTATCTTAAATAAGTTAAAACAATTCTTACAAATAATAAACAAAATAACCGATTATCACCCAAAACAAGTTTAAAAGATTAGAATAAGAGAAATACTAGTAAACGCAAAACTTAAACAACAATTTACAAGTTTACGCAGATAATTTTTAAACAATTTTAAATATTATAAGCCAAAAAAAATAAATTTCCTCAAAATAATCTTAAAAATTCCACAAAAACCAGCGAAAATTCCCATAACAGAAAACAGTCAAAAACATATATTTTTAATCCTATCTTAGCCACATTTAAACCGACAAACTCACACCGCAAACTCACACCGCAAACTAGCACACGCCTCACACGCAAAACTCACACTCAAACTCACAGCCAAACTCACACCCAAACTCACACACTAAATCCCTATAACCAGATAGCAAAACTAAAGACATCTCTCTATATATATATAATATTAATTTAAAACAAAAATTATTAAAAATACGTTTTGCCCCTAATTTCATACGTATTTTTTAGCCCCAGTAAGATGTAAGACTGAGTTAAAGCAATGCATAAGACAAAACAGTGCGGTTTTTAAGTGAAAGTAATGCAATTTTATTAGCTCGGTGAGGACGGCTCTCAAAGCTGCCTCTCAATCAAAACTGCCTCAGAAGCCAACAGGAGGCGTCACGAAGCAGGTAGTACTGCCTCTGATTTTAGAGCATGTTAGGAGGCAGCCAAAACTGTCTTATAGGCAGGTATAGGAGACAGGGTGGAGGCAGGTAGGTAAATTTATAAGACAGGGTGGAGGCAAGTAGAAGTCAGAAAAATTTTTAATAGAGAGGAAAGTAAAACCTGCTTTCCCAATTAAGGCATACGGTCCTTACCGGGTAAGGATGTTTAGCCCCATAAACAATTTTAAAACCCCGGATATTTAAATGCGGGAAGCTGCGGAGTTTTTAGACTAATGTTTTTAAACCTTATTTATTCACCTTTGAAATTTGATTTACAGATTTTTTTATAATACTACAAAATTAATTTTTTAATGTCTTTTTAAAATTTTCCATAGTTGACAAAAATTTTAAAGTACTAATTTCAGGAAAGTTTTAGTGCAGAAATAAATTAGCATAAAAAATAATTATATCTGGCTGACCTCGTAAGTTTGTATGAGAGACATGAGCGGACCAATTGAAGTTGTGCGGTTATTACGTGTTTTTTTAAACGAATAAGAAAGCATTCTTTTAATTTCCTCCTTTTCACAAAATATGCAAAAATTAGTCAAATTTAAACAATTGTAAAACATTTCGTTTAAACAATTTTATCTTTGTTTCAAATTGAGCAATCTATTCATAAAAAGACGTAATGTGTGTGTGTGTGTTTGTGTGTGTGTGTGTGTGTGTGTGTGTGTGTGTGTGTGTGTGTGTGTGTGTGTGTGTGTGTGTGTGTGCGCGCGCGCGCGCGCTCGCGCGCGCGCGCGCGCGCAGCTCCGGGGGGGTGGGGGCGGCCGCCCCCTCCTGGGCACGCCACTGCCCACACCTCTTCCGCCCACCTACGCCTACCTGCGGTTTTCGGTCTGTGAGCTGTGAATTTTCCAGGTAAAGTGATGCGGGATGCTGTTCCGGCCGTGCCGTGGATGGGCGGTCTGGTGGGGACGCTGATTTCATTCTGACCACGCCCTTCTCTCGTTCAATCGCCCGTTCGGATTCAACGACATGCCGATGGCCTTTCTGAATCTCCCGCTCAGCCATTTCTCACTCCCGCTCAGCCATTTGACGCTGCCGTTCGCTGGTATTTATAATATTAATATTATTATTAATGACGTGATGTTAAACGGAGCTCCGGAGCATTTCCGGAGCCCCGCTCTACATTTTAAAATTTATTTCTTAAAAAAACAAAGAATATAATATTGTATAATTCTTGTTTTTTTCTGAAACTAACTTTTTTATTCAATATTTAATAATAATTTAAACACGTTAAAAAGTGTTAACATAGTAATCCTATTTCAAAGTTAAATAAGTATAGATTAGTCGTCTCAGAGACTGAATTTTCTTTGGTTTTAATGAACGTAGCTGCGGGATAAGATATTTGGAGGTATGAACAGCAATGATAGTTTATGATTGGACAAACTCGTTGGAAAGAGAACTTAGGGGAAAACTAATATTGTTTTAGACTAAAGCAATGGTTGCATGAAATTGTACTACAGTGACAACGTTACACAATACGTACTGAAGCTCCAGAGATCAAATTCCGACTGATACAAAACTATAATTTTGTTCTTATTCTTATGCCGCCAAAAACAAGCTATTTGTTATTCTTGTTGCTGCATTGCATTGCTTAAAACAATATCTATTGTTGGTCTGGTTCTGTACCCCCAGCTTTTAATTATTTTAAACCAATAACGATAAAAATAATGAAAGCAAAAGTTTTCCAGGTTTGGCTCTCCCGTTCGACGATATCGCGACGCCGGAATTGGACCAGAGCTTGGACACGGCCACGGTGGAGTTGGCCAACATACCGCCCAGCCTCCTCCAGCCGCTCAACCCGGAAAACCCCTTGCAGAGCTACCTCAACCTCCCTCTGGTGCGTTAATTCTTGTAATCTTTAATCTAATATAAAAGTTTAAAACTACTTTGGAAAGCTTGGTGGCTCAATTTTTTTTCACAGTTATGAACATAGATGAACAAATAGGGGTAGGGTGGGTTCATACCCTTAGCCTCGAAATTTTGCCCCCCCCCCCCCTAGAAAAAATGGAGGAGGCCCCTTAAAAAAAATTTTTGAACTCTTTACCCCTAGACCCCCCTCTAAGTTTTAAATCTGACCCCCCTCCCCTCTCAAGAAAATTTTAAGTAATTTTTTATACCAAATTTTCTTCCAAAAACGTAAATTTTTAAACACAAATTCATGCTTTTACACCGTTTTTATACCTAAATATCGCGTTTTATTCAACCAAATGCAGTATTATCTAATAAAAAAACTATTATTAAACATTTAATGGTTTAAAAAGTATTTTGTTTCGGAAAATTGGACCCCACCTGACCCCCCTCTAGGTTTCAAAATTTTCCATCCCAGGTCGACCCCCCTAGAAAGCTAGGAGGAGTTCAATCGCCCTAAGACTCCCCCTAGATTTTGAAATGTTATTTACCCGGGGTAAAAGCTCACAAACCTTTTTGACCGTGTTCATCAGAGCTCGTTATGAATACTGGGAACCGCATTCATGAAGTAATATAATCAACACTCCACACATAATTTTACGAATGCGTTTTGCGAGTTTTAAAACCAGCAATCAAATAGACAAACTAACCGACAGTTTTAATTTCAGGCGGAGATGGACTTCCCGTTGGCCTTGCTGGACATGCCGTTCACGGTGTTCGACATGCCATTCGCTTTTATGAATCTCCCGTTCTCCCACTTCAACAACCCGTTCACTCATCTCCACCTACCGTTCGAGATCAGCACCCTTCCGCTGGGCCACATCGGCCTACCCTTCGACGCCCTCGTGGAGTACCCGGCGCACGGGAAATAACTCGCCGGGTAGCTTTTTATCTACGCGAATGGGGAAAAAACCTCCGTGCGGAAATTTTCGCGGATTCTTTACCGTCAACTGCTGGAAATTTCTGGAGAAATTGTGCGAAGTTTTTTGCAGTTTAAGGCTGCCAAAGTTTTACTACAGTAACGGTGGATTTTTTTAACGGGTTGCGGAGGAAATAACGCGAAGTTTTTTACGATAATTGCGGAGGCTGGTGCAGCAGAACAGGCTGCAAAATGTCACACACGGAATCCTAGTCACAATCAAACTACTCGATCACACTCGCAGTGGAAGTACGTCTTTCGCCTTGCATTAAGTTTGGTAGAGCGCTTAGTTATTTTCTATGACGGTATTTTATTTTAAGTTTTGTGACAGTAATTGTATTAAATCAGGGATTACGTGGTTTGACCCGGTGCTAAGCCAATACGTCTTTCTCTTGTGTATATATTTATTTAATAGTTGGGCTCAGTTTATTATTTTGACAGGCGGTTTTTAATTTATAACGTTTTTGTGTATTAAATCAGAGGTTTTTGTAAGTTAAAACTATTTCAAAGGCTTTTTATATTGCTGGGATTATATTTTTCCATCTTTACGCTTTTTTTATTATTTTTGTTTAGTACCTCAGATATTTTAAAAGTTTTAAATTTTATTGCTGCGTTAGAATTTTTACGGGTAACATTAACCAGTTTAAAAAATGAAATAAGGTAAAAAAGATCAACACAAAAAATAAGTAATTTCTAAATAATAGGTGTTTTGCTAATTTTGAAATTAAGTCACAATCTTAGCAATACTAAAAGGATTCCATAATTTTAAAAGTTACATAAGAAACATTTTTACTGTTGGTTCTTAAATTGTCTTATAATAAAAGACACCGTTAATTTTTTCCTAAAATTTAAAATTATTGTAATTTTTTAGCATTTTCTTAAATCAATAACAAAGTTAATTAAAAAATGCATTGATCCTTTTTTTTTGATGCTGAAAAATTGAGTATAATACATTTACGTAGAACTATTTTGTGATCTTGATTTTTTAATTTGAAAATTTTAATATCATTGTAATGTATTCTTATCGTGAATTGATCCTTTTATCTCATTGCATTTTTTTGCACATCAAAAAATTTACATTATTTTTCTTATGCTGTGAATTATCCTGCATTAATTATACTGTATCGATGTTGTTTATTGCTCAAAGTAAATTTTACGGGTTTTATGACATATTAATAAATTATAATGTTTTATTTTGTTAGTCATTTTGTGATTTTCTTACGGTTGTTTTACCTTTTACAAAAATAAACTATTTTTACATTATTTTGCTAAATTGGATTTAATTTAGTTAAAAGTACTTTTTACGACTCTGTAAACGGAATTACCTTAAACTTTTTTTGCTATTTTTTGTACCAATAATACATAATTCAATGGAATTTTTTTTATATTTTGCTAAAAACGAGAAACGCAAGGCGGAATAATCAGCACTGCTAAACAATTATTACGCATAACAATTATAAATCAATATTAAATTTGGTCACTGTATCTCGACGTAAAACCGTCTTCATCATTAATTAAAATTTAATTTATATAAACTAAAAATTCATAAAAACTAATCTTTTAATATCGAACCTTTCCTTTCAAATGATGTTTTTCGTCTCATTAATCAACAATACTGCAACATTCTTAGTAGCAATCATGCAACACGTCCAACGCATGCAGTGGACACTAGCATTAAAGGTTGCCAACATCGTTATTAATGTTGGACGAAAAGTCTCAACTGTAGGGGTGAGTGAAATTTTTTCGCCTCTCCTGGCTTGTCTTAGCGCCTGACCTTTGCATAATCTGCATAAGGATAATAAGTTTCAGGTAATGCAACAACAATCTTAAACGTTCGAAAAACTTTGGGAAAATGAGCATAAAATGTTTTTGCTTTATAAACAAAAAGAACTGAAATTCAAAAAAAATTTGATCGTTGGGTTTTAAATTTAACACCAGGTAAATGTTTATTATGTTGGAATTTCAAAAATTGATTTATCTTTTTTATCATACTTTAACGTTTTTTGTCTCATCGCAAGTATTGTGGCTTTTTATAACAATACAAAATGGCTTTTGAAACTCTGGCATTGATAAAAAAGTTATGTAATTGGCTGCTGGATTTTTGGCTTAAGAGTCTAAAATTTATAAACCACACTAAAAACTCAATGACTCCATTGTTTTTCGATATAATAATAAACAAATTAAGTCTGATTGACCTCAATAGGAAGTAGTGTCTAATATAATTTTTAACAACAAATATTAAAAATTATAACAAAAACAGTTTATTACTATAAATTATAACTTGTTTTATAAATTGTTTATTTTTTTAAACTATTTGGAATATAATTTAACTGTTAAATGGACTGATTTTTTTAATTTTTTTTGTAGTGCAATTAAAAAAATATGCACCTCATTTTTTTTTTAAATGTTATAAGAAGCAACATTTTAATATCATTATGTTTCATGTCCTTATAAAATTTAATTCAACCAGATTTAATTTTTCTATGACTTTTTAACTAAGCAACAAAAAGAACAATGTAAATCTTAATTTTAAATTGATAGCAAAAAGGTAGGAGAATTATTAGTGCTTAATTATTAAACTTTTAGTAATCAAAATTTGATGAAGCAGTTTTTGGAGAAAAGTTAAACGAAGCGGAAATGTATTGTCTTACGAAAAATATTTTTCAAAAATTTTAACAGGTTAGTTTCTTTTGGTGTGGTGGGAAAGGTTTTCGTATATTATTCGGATTTAGCCATTGTAGTTTTATAACCTAGGGGTCAGTCGTAAACTCTTGTTTTTATTATTAGTGTATCTTAACAACACGATAATGTTAAAAAATTTTAAAAGCTGACTATGAATTTTTCAAGTGCAACTGCTAAAACAAAATGTTTGCCAGACCTCGCGTAAGCTTTTTTAAGAAAATACTACGAAATTTTATGTGATGTGAATCCAATGTGCTTTTTCCATGCCTTGTGAAAGTTTTGTTTAAAACAAATTCTACTGAAGTTTTATGTGATGTTAATCCAAAAAATTTTTTCGTGGGCCTTGCGAAGGTTTTCTTTAAAACTAATACTACTACATTTTACGTCACGTTAATGAAATGTGCTAAAGTATTCACTTTGTGTGATAAATATGGAGGCTAATTGAACTCGTATTAAAAAAAAATTTTAAACAATAATAATATACTCTCATATGATTTCATCTCGGATGACGTGTGTCCTCCGCCGCATAAGTGGGCAGCCTCCCGGATTTGAGGGGTATACCCGAGTACCTGACCCCGAAATTTGAGGAGGGTATCCATCCCAAAATTTTTTAAGTATTTTAAAGGCTGGGTCATACTTATGATAAAACGTCCTTTGGACAATGTTAAGGACAAAAGTCATTTGGACTTTGTTCAAAGGACAAAAACAGCGTCAAAACGTCCTTCGGCTTTTGTCCTTCTGACTTTATCCAAAGGATAAGAATCCAAAATACAATGTGTTTATACTTTTTTGTCCTTTGGCCTTTTCCGTTTGGCTTTGTCCAAGGAACAATTTTTAAGTAGCATTCATACCATATGGGCATGGGGGGTTGAAGGGGGTTACCCCCCAAATTCTAAGAAGGGGGTTTAACCCCACTCCCACTCATAAATGGGGGGGGGGAGAAAAGGTTAACCCCCCAGTTTTGGATAAAGTTTTGAGCTCAAAATAAATGTTTTAAACAATAAAAAGCTCAAAAATGCAATAAAAAGAGCTTTTTGACCTAAAATTAGCGTTTTTTCCAATTTTTTCTTAAAAATCAAAATACGATATGGTGTAAAAAACGTACTCTAGAAAAAAACTAATATGGTCATTTTGCCTTTCTCGGATTTTAACCCCCCCCCCACCTTTCGGGTTTTACCCCCCCCCCCCCCAACTCCGGACCAACTTTTCCATGTATGATTTTCATACTTCGTCCAAAAGTAAAAAATCCAAAGGACGTTTTGGCTTTTCTAAACTCGTCCTTTAGACTTTGTTCAAAGGAAACCGGGTGTTTTGTACGTACAATCTGCCCTTTCCCCAAATGAAACACTGGGTAAGTCCCTGTTAGGCACTAATACCCTGCATTGTTAAGAATGTTTTTTAGAGAATATAACTGAGTAGCATATAAGTTTACACATAAATATAAAAAGTCTCTTAGCACATAAAATGAAATATGCTATAATGTAAAAAACTTATGGCAGAAAGGCTCAACTCATACTCAATAAAAGTTTTTATTTAATTATACATAAATATATAAATACATTATTCATATATTTTGCATCAATTTCAAAAATATTTATAGTCTTAACTGAAAGTATTTGTTAGTTTTATTTTTTTTAAAAAAGATTTTGGTAGTCTTAACTGTGTTAAATCTGATTAGATTTCTACTTACATAATCTATCTTTTCATCAAATTCACGTCGTGGGCGGGGATGGCTACTTCGTTAGTGGAAAGTTTACTCTTGTCCTGTAGTGCCAGCGCAATCAACTCCACTGCACAATGGATACCGGCGAGAATCTTCAACTTCAAATGTGTTGACGGAAAGTAAGTGAACCTCACCTGTCATTGCGATGGGGTGGGTTTTGTAATTTTTTGAAAAATACCAACTCAGTATTTTAATTGAATAATATTAATAAGTGTATTATAACGTATTTTTTTGCGTTTTTGTAAAACGTAGCTTACATGTTATTTTAGTTTTATTAGAAATTTTTTATTGCACAATATTATAATTTCATTAATTTTTGATGTCAATGTTAAGCAAAAAATTATGTTAAACTGGAGGCATTTTAAACTCAGTTTCAAATCACATAAGAATCAAACAGGGTGTCTTCAGTGTTTTTTGACATGTTGCATATTAACTCTTTTATCTATTGTTTCTTAATCCTATGTGTTTTCTGATAATATTCCAATGCTCTTCATTCTTTCTAATAATGTGAAGCATTTGCCATGACAATAAAGAAATGATTACTATATCGATTAAATCGTAGTTTTTAATACTATGACGCAGAGGCAGAATCCGATACCCTACCAATATAGAGAGGTGATGTGGTGGTGATTGATAACCTCAAATTTGAAGGACAATTTCTACTTTTTTGGAGAAAGTAGTATGGTCATACCAAGGGCGCAGCCAGGGGCGGCTTGTGGAGGTTGTAAACCCTTTTTTGGCTGGGAGAGGAAATGTAGGGTCGGAAGAGAGGATTTTTAAAAATTTATATTTATATAACTTTTTACAACTTTTAAGTGCTGTTTCTAATGAATTTCAAAGACAATTTTTGAGAATTTTTTCGTGCTGTTGCACGAATTTTAATGTTATACCTTTTTAAACCTAAAATTTTTCAAGTTTTACTTAAAAACAATTCAAATAACAGTAAAAAAGAATTACTTAGCTCGAAGCGCAAAGAATTTTACCCTTTTTTAATGTCTTTTTTACGGTATTTTGAAAATTGGAGTCATAGATGTACACGGTCAGAAAGCTAGAGCGGAATGTTTACCCCGGGTAAATGACATTTCAAAAATCTAGGGGGTCCTAGGGGTGGGTCGAACCCCCCTAGCTTTCTAGGAGGGTCTACATGGGGTGGAAGATTTTGAAACTTAGAGGGGGGTCAGGTCCAGGTGGGGTCCGATTTCTGAAACAAAATACTTCTAAACCAATAAATGTTTAATAATAGTTTTTTTATAAGATAATACTACATTTTATTGAATAAAAAGCAATATTTAGGTATAAAAAGGGTGTAAAAACATGAATTTGTGTTAAAAATTCACGTTTTTGCAATAAAATTTAGTATAAAAAATTACTTAAAATTTTCTCGAGAGGGGAGGGGGGGTCAGATTTCAAAATCTAGAGGGGGGTCAGTGGTCAAAAATTTGAAAATTTGAGGAGAGGGGGGGAGCTGGATTTTTTTCTAACGGGGCCCCAAAATTTCGAGGCTAGGGGGGAAGGTGGACCCCACCCTACCCCCCCCCCCCCTTGTTCATCTATGATTGGAGTACAACTCCCTACAAACCCCCCTTTTGAAAAAAATTGTACGGAGTGCCACCACCCCCCCTTTCCAAAATCCTGGCTACGCCCCTGGGCCATACATTAGCAATTGGAAATAAGTTCAAGGGTTATAAACTAAACCCCGATAAAGGGGGAATTAAATCCAAGGAACGCTTTTTATTATTTTTTCCCCGACTGAAATTTCATCAGTTTTTTCTAGATTTAAAAAAATGTAAAAGAAAAAACATTACTTTAAAATCAAAAAGCCTTTTATTGCATTTTGACCTTAAAACTTAAGTTTGGTGGAGTGGAGGTACTTAGAAGTCATTTTAAAAAATTTTTCCTTATTATTTCAAAATTAGGGGAGAAGTAACCCATGTCTCTCCTCCTCCTCACTCCAACGTGGGGGAAGTTAAGGTTAAGCTCCTCTTCCCAGAATTTGAAGGGATTACGTAAACCTCCTTTTCCATCCAATCGCTCCCTCCCTGTCCATAAATCAGTATAACTCTTTCCCAAGCATCCCCCTGATGGCTTATGCTTCTAAGCATAGGTGGGCAGCTTCTCGGATTTTTTTTTTTAGGGGGGGGGGGGTATACCGAGTCTGAAATTTGGGAGGATGTCCCAAAAATTTTTTCCCCTCAAATACCCCATTTTTAGCGTTTTTAGTACTGGGACCCCCCAAATTTTAGGGGGGATGTCCGGGGTACCCATAGGTGTTTTTGGTCGGGTCCGCTAGGGGGGATCCACTCCCGGGTGAAAGGCCAAATTTTTTATGGGGGGTCCAGGGGGGTCCGGACCCCCCTGGCTTTTTAGGGGGCCGACCCCGGGTGCGAGATTTCAAATTTTTTTGGGGGGGGTCAGGGTCGTCCAATTTTTTAACAATATTTTTTTAACTCAATAATTTAAGTGTTTTTAGGTCTAATATTGAATTTTATGTACTAAAACCGCCTATTTAGGCCTAAAAAAGTGTATTTAAACACT
>JASAMX010008595.1:0-28153 GCA_030248175.1 Microlaimidae sp. YZB2_3
TGATGAAAAATAGATAAAATTCCTGTTGCAACAGTTCCAAGCATAGTATTGTTATCTTGCGGTTTAAGTATCGGGCTTACCAACTAAAAACAAAAGCTCAGACCCAAAAGGAAACACAACAAAAAACTGTTAATGATTTTTAATCTACGGCAAAAACTTTGGGTATCAGAAAAAATACATTTATGGTTGAATTAACCTGAGTTTGCATCAGGACTTAAAAGTGGTGTGTGAAGTTAAACTTTTTGTCTTCGATTTTGATAATTTTTTGTAAAAAGCTTCTTCCTTCTTCCTTTTCCCAAAATATAAAAAAAACATTCAACTTTAGCCTTTCTATCGGTTGATCTGCATACTACAAAAAGATAAGTAGGAGTACGGTAATTATCCATTATGGTGACACTTATGTATATTGCATACTTCATGTATAAACTGCGTTTCAGTGCAAGGTGCCTATAAACAAAATAATACAGTATTTCATTAAAACATAAATATAAAACCTACAAAATAGTGTCAAAATTTTAAGTTATGCAAAAAAATTTTTGTTATTTTGTTATTCATGTAGCTTCAAAATTTTTTAGATTAATTAATTTTTGCAACTACAATATTTTATTAAGACATGAATATAAAACAGACAAAATAGTGTCAAAATAAAACCTGTAAGATAGTGTCAAAATATGTAAAACTCGCGTGTCAAAAAGTGTAAAAAAACGTACAAACTAGTGTTAAAATGTAGTTATGTAAACAGATTGATTGTTATTTTGTATAGTTCAAGTATGTACATAGCTTAAAATTTTTTAAGATAAAAAAAATTCGCTTAAGTTCTTAACTACAAATGGCTACGATTATAAAAAGCTTTGTACTGTAGACAAATAAAACATGACTGATCTTGATGATTTGCAGTAAAAAATTAAATACCGTTTAAGAAAACATTTATCAAAATTAATCAATTTCAAAACTTTAAAAAAAACAATTAAAAATCGTCATTAAAAAATAATTATGATTTGTAATATTTTATATATTTACCAGCTTTTGTCCTTAAGTATAATTTCACTTCACTATTGTAAGATATTTGATTTTATATTGCATTTTATCAATGTCTGCCAGGCTTAATTTGCCTATATTCAGCAGAGGATTTATGTTCTAGATTTCACTGTGAGTTCCAAATCTTTCTTATTATAATAATACTTTTGTTTATATTCAATTATATTTTTTCAAAACTTATATAATACAATAAAAATAGTCCTGCAAATACAGAGAGAATAATTTAAAATTTTAAGCTAAAATAAGTTATAATTCGCTCATTTAAGGGGCGAAGCTTTGAAACTGCAAGCTTCAGAGCTCCCTCTGTTTTATATGTCCAGATCTCTGAAGCATGATATTGAATGGTGGGAACATCACTACATAGCCTAAACGTTAACTAGTTATGATATTTTGATTAACGAAAATACAAATATAATATAAAAATTAAGCTGCAGTCTTGTAAATTTTAAACCCTCAATATTATTTATAATGTTTGAATGAAAAAACTTCTTAATAATTACAGAATACCATTTTGGAGGTTTAAATTCAAACTATATGTTAAAATTAAAACATAATGTTAAAATATACGTTAAAATTTATTGTTTATTGTTTATTGTTACTTATTGCATATGTTATTAGCTGAAATTAAGATATAACAAACTTATTAAATATATTTAGTTTTTTAATATTTATTAACTTGTATAAAAGAAAAAATAGTTTTGGAAGTAAAGTTTATAGTTACAATGCTATTTATTAGGGCATTCTAATTTTGATTTGTTTGCGCTTAAATTGCGCAAATTAAAGAAAGAGAAATTTAAAAAAAAAAGAAATTTATTAGTAAACCAAATGTACACACAACATATTAATATTTTATAAGTTATTAAAAGTCAATTAAAGCGACCTACCTTAAAAAGGTAGGGGAAAATATGCACACACTATAAGAGATTTGGCTTACTAATCTGATATAAAGGCTTTAAAAGAAAGCGCTTAGTTTGAGTCAGATGAAAGCGTTTTTTAAAACTTTGAAGCGTATTGGCAGTGACTTGTGATGCTTTAAGATTATTCCAAGGATTTGTTACTCTGTTGGTAAAAAAGTGTTTTCTGGAATTAACACGGCAGTGATCAACTGAATTTTTAAAAGGGTGGCCTCCGGTTTGATTATTATTAACAAAAAAAGTCATTTTTTAAAAAAACAAAAATTGTGGATAATTTTAAAACACTGAATTAAATCAGATTTTTCTTTCTTTTGAGGTTTCTAAATCAAGGTATTTAAGTCTGTTTTCATAATTACTTTTGTGTAGATTGCAACATTTAAATATCCTTCTAGTAAAACTACGTTGAACTTTTTCAATTATTTCAATGTCTTTTTCAAGATAAGGGTTCCAAATAGGACTTGCATACTCCAAAATAGGACGTACATAGGATTTATATGCTCTTAAAAAATGTACTTCAGTGTTGGATTTAAAACATTTAAAAGATAATGCAGATCTTTGCATAGCTTTTTTAGAAATGGTTTGGCAATGCTTTGAAAATTTCATATCAGGTGACATATAAACTCCCAGGTCTCGAACAAGATTGGCAGTAGCAAGTATTTGTTCTCCCAATTTATAATTCATATGTTCTGAAGTTTGGTTGAGATTAAGATGCAAGACATCACATTTTGGTTCACTCAGGTTAAGTTGCCAGTCTCTGGACCACTGATAAATTCTGTTTAAATCATCTTGAAGAGAAGACCGTTTATTATCAATGCCATTGTTGAGTGGGGAAAAACTGGTATAAACCTTTGCATCATCAGCAAAAAGTTTAATGGTAGAATGCTTTACACAGTCAACAATGTCATTTATATATAGGGTGAATAAGAATGGACCTAAAATGGTAGCTTAAGGAACTGAATTTTTACTGGGTAGGATTTTTATAAAAAGTTGTTTATGATAACTTTTTGATCCCTGCCCACAAGAAAAGCTCTTATCCAATTTAAAAACTTTCCATTCACCCCATATTTTTCCAATTTATAAAACAGTTTTTCATGTGATACAGTATCAAAAGCCTTGGCAAAATCTAAATAAACGATATCAACTAATTTCTTTGATTTTAATGCCAATGTCCAATCATTTACTGTTTCCAGCAGCTGTGTCACAGTTGAATTTCCTTCCTTAAAACCATGTTGAGACCTAGACAATTGTTTATGGAAAAAAGCGGCAAATTCATCTTTTCCCGTTGCTCCATAGTTGTACAAAAATAGGATGTTAAGGATATTGGTCTGTAATTTTCTTTTTTTACTTTTTGAAGTTTTTTAAAAAGAGGAGCAAGTAATGCATTTAGCCAATCATGAGGTAATGCACTAGTTTAAAAAGGATTTAAAAAATAAAATTTCAAGAGGGTCAGCAATAACTTTGGCCAGACGTTTTAAGAAATAGGCTGGAAGATTGTCAGGGTTTCTTGAAAACTTATTTGGCAGCTTACGTAAGGCTTTCAATACTTTGTTAGTAGGAAAAGACATTTTGCTTAAATCGCCTCCTTTTGGAGGGTTGAAACTTGGTAATTTGCCGTCGTTAGTTGTAAAAACTGAGCTAAAATATTTTGCAAAGATTTCAGCCTTTTCAGAATCCTCAGTTGCAAAACTTCCATAGTTTTTTTCAAGGGTGGAATGCTTTCTTTTTATCTTATTTTGTTATTAACAAATTTGTAAAAAGTTCCCAAATCTCCTGCTCTTAATATTTTTTCTTCTTCTTGAAAGTGGAAAAATTTAACAGAGTTTTTATATTCTTTACTAATTTGCTTATATTTTCTTTTCGATTTCTCATTTTTTTTTGCGCCAAAGAGTCTTTTTCTTTTGTTGTAGTTTTATAATATACTTAGGATAATTTTTAGTTTTTGTATAGGTAGAAGACACCTGTTTGATTGGAACGTGTTTTTAAATACCCTCATAAACAATAGTTTTAAATGTTTGCCAAGCTTTTTCTACTGTTTCACATGGACGAAAAACTGAATCCCAGTCAAATGTAGATAAGTATAAAAATAAAGTGTCATAGTCTGCATTGTAATAATCAGGAATTTCATTAAGTTTTTTTTTGTTTTGAATCAAAAATCTCAAGGTTTATTTTTGATGTGACAGAACTATGATCAGAGGTCGAGAAACCAGGACCAACTTTAACTGATTCAAATATATGCACATTATCTGTTAGTAACAGGTCAAGAAAGTCTTTATCTCGAGTGGGTTCATTTACTAGCTGAGATAAACCAAGCTCAAAAATAGTGACAGCCAAACGTTTTCATTTTGACGATTAGATCTAATTTTAAATTGTGGCCAGTAAATTCCAGACAGGTTGAAATCGCCAGTGATTATTAAGCTCCCTGTAAATTTATCTGTTAAACTAAAAATCAATTCAAAAAGTAGTTAATTTTCTTTGTCTGTAGTTAAGGGTGGTCTATAAATAACAATAAATCGTATTTTAGTTGGTTTTTTAACAAAAAATCTACAGCAATCACCTCTAATGTGTCATATTTTTTATCTAAATTAATTTTGACAGCTTTAATAAAGTTTTTTGTTAAAAGACACACGCCACCACCACGCTTGGAGATTGGGTCTTTTCTTATGACCTTATAATTATCGTTGTTACACAAAAGTCTGTTGGTGACAGATTGGTTAAGCCATAATTATAGTTGGCCGTTCAAAAATAACAATGAAAACTAGCGAATAAATAAAAAAACAACATACATTTAGATAACTGAAATTGTTTTATTTTAACATTGTTTTGTATGTTTTATAATCATGTCTTTATAAAATATTGTATTTTTGATTTTGGAAAATTTTTGACACAGAGAAATATGCAATTTTCAGTCTAAATGCGGTGAACTGTTTTCATTCCCATATTCTTGATATTTCTGTAATCTGTTTATTTTACTAAATAATTCTGAAACTAATATTTAAGTGCATTGTGATGAAATTTGGCTGATCAGTTCCAAATAATTATATTTCAATTAAAATCAAGACTGACTTTTATGGTCGTAAGAATGGGTGTAATAAAAGGTGTTTTGGCATCTTTTCATAATTTTATTACTCTCCTATTAGACACCTGCATCGTTCCTGGAACGCGATCCAGGAACGCACCTGGAACGCGTTCACAACCTGAGAAGAATGTAAATCTCAGCCTGTGATTGGCTGTGGCATCAATTCCCAGCTTTGATGTTTCGACTATCGCCCACCTGCATCATTCTGGGAGCGCGTTCGGAGCGCGTCCTGGGTGCGTTCCAGGGATCCGAGAGAAAGCCAGAACGCGTTCCAGGATATCGAAAATCCTTGGAACGCGTTCCCAGAACGCGCGTTCTCTAAAGCGTTCCTGGAGCGCGGGACGCGTTCCAATCATAGGCTACTTTCGGCTGGCACTTCAGGGCTATATTTAACATCAGTTAGAAACCGACAAGGTAGTGAATGTTTTGAATGTAAATTGTAATCAAATTAAATTCTTAACTAGATTTTTCTAAAATGCTGGCCAAAATAGTTCAACTGGACCATGTAATTTGTTTTGTTGCAAATTGTTTTGTTTATATAGAAATTAACGAATGTGAAAGTAATCCTTGTTCAAATGGAGGTACTTGCGTGGATTTGGTCAATCAGTACCATTGCATTTGCCCCGCTGGTTTTAATTACACACATTGCGAAAATGGTATAATTTTAGAGTAAATTTTTGTGTTTGTGTCTTTAATTTGCATATCTGATAAATTATAATAAACCCAGTGTAAATTTTCCTGTTTTTCTCATGTTAGCACATTTTTTAAAACTCTTGATATTGTTTTAATTTTCTTGGATTTTTTTCAAAAATTCTCTTTGTATTTTTTAAATGAATAGATTGAAATTTTAAAACAAAATTAATATTTTTGTTAATCCCCTAATTAGAGATGAACAAAATCCCTAACTAGGGGCTGGCTTTCTCAGTTTGTTTAACTTGAATATACATAAAATTATTTAAATATTAATTTACCTCAATTAAACAAAGAATTTTTTTAATTCCCAAAAAAAGGCATTATTAAAAGTTTTAAACAACGCGCAAACTAATCACTTAGTTCATGCAAATTTAATTCATCTGCCCCTAAAATCAAACTATGAAACTTTTTTACAAAAACCCCAAAAAATTTTCTTTTTAAATAAAGTTTTTAAATGATGTTAAATCTCCAATAATACTTTAAATCTACAAATTTAAATTAATTTCGGTACATTAACTAAGAATTATAACAAAAATTTGAATGTACAGAAAGGTTACAAAAAATATTTTGCATAATGACATTATTAAACGGATAAAAACAAACACTAAAAATACTCAAAAATTTATTTTAAAACAAAAAAATTGAGCAAGAAACAGACTGAAAAACATCTAACGTTATTTAAATTTTTTTTCTAACGGTGAAATGTATTGGTCAGATTTGACGGAAATGAAATGTTTTATTAATGGAATCATATATTGTTTTTTATTTATTGAATGACATAATTTATTTTCTGCTGTCACTCCTTTTTTTCCACGGCAAGAAAATTCTAAAAAAAACAAGTTTTTAAATTAATTAATTAATTAAAAATGATTAAAATGACTAAACCTAAAAAATAAATTTCACTTGGTAGGGTTTCTTAGTAGGCATTTTAGTTTTTTGCTTTTAATTCAGAACTGAAAAATAAATCATAAATTTATTTTCCCTGTGCATATAAAAGCTGTTTGATGACAGATTTCGCATCATACATAAAGCGAACTTTAGCAAACTAAAATGAAAAATATAGCCTTAAAATATAAATGACACTTTAATGAACTATTATGAAAGCATAGTGATAGTCATTAATAAGATACAACAATAATCACCCAGTTGATTAAAGCTTTGTACAGAATCTACATAATATGCTAAAATGCAATTTAAGCACATATTTTGGTGTATTTTTCGTGGCGCTAAAATTTTTTATGCCAGTTTATAACTGCGTTAATAAATTGAGCAAAGTCGAAGTTTATTGATTATTTTTAGATATTTTTTTTAGAAATTAATGAATGTGAAAGCGATCCATGTTTAAATGGGGGTACATGTGTCGATTTATTTAATGGATATCATTGCATTTGTCCCTCAGGATACAATTACACCCAGTGTCAAAATGGTATATAATGCAGCATTTAATGAAATTATATAGCTTAGATCAGTACAGAGTTTAATTGGGATTTAAACCATTTTTATTGTTTTTAATAGGAATTTTTTAATGAGAAAAACAAAAAGACGACGTCTTTAAACTTTGTTTTAAAGAATTCAAGAATTCTTTAATGTTTAGAATGTTTTAAAGAATTCTTTAAACTTTGTTTTTAACTCTAAAACGAATTTAAAAAAAATCGTTTTAAAGTACTTCCTAATGTAAAATGACAAAAGTAAGTAAGTAAGGAATTTGAAAAGCAACTTAATATTGTTTCAAATCTTTGATTATTTAGTATTTTTATGGAGCAATTTATCCAAAATTTTTATTGTAAATCATTTTATTATCAAACAACAAGTTCTTTGTTGCCATATTTTTATCTGTGAACAGAAGCAATGTAATCCGGTAACAATAAACTAGGATGAGATTGTATGTTTGTAAAATAACAGTCATAATTTGAAATTTGTGTTTTCCCTCAAAAATGAATCTTTGACGGTGGAAATTTTTCCCCATAAATTATTGTTACAAAAATATTTAGCTACAACAAATGAAGCATACAATCTATTTTTCTTAATGATTTGAATAATTAAATAGTATATTTAACAATAAATCCAATAAAATTTTTTTAGCATTGCTTTTGTCATTTTACATTAGGAAGTACTTTAAAACGATTTTTTTTTAAATTCGTTTTAGAGTTAAAAACAAAGTTTAAAGAATTCTTTAAAACATTCTAAACATTAAAGAATTCTTGAATTCTTTAAAACAAAGTTTAAAATGCTAAAAAAATTTTATTGGATTTATTGTTAAATATACTATTTAATTATTCAAATCATTAAGAAAAATAGATTGTATGCTTCATTTGTTGTAGCTAAATATTTTTGTAACAATAATTTATGGGGAAAAATTTCCACCGTCGAAGATTCATTTTTGAGGGAAAACACAAATTTCAAATTATGACTGTTATTTTACAAACATACAATCTCATCCTAGTTTATTGTTACCTGATTACATTGCTTCTGTTCACAGATAAAAATATGGCAACAAAGAACTTGTTGTTTGATAATAAAATGATTTACAATAAAAATTTTGGATAAATTGCTCCATAAAAATACTAAATAATCAAAGATTTGAAACAATATTAAGTTGCTTTTCAAATTCCTTAGGTATAGACGCATCCCCCTTAACTAAGCACCGCCCACAAAAATAGAAACATCAATAAATAACTATGGTAAAGTATTTCCTGAGTCTTGGAAAGCAAATTAGGAATCAAAAGTTATTATTAATTGTAAAATACAAAAATCAATAAATAACTATGGTAAAGTATGTCCTAAAACTTGGAAAGAAAATTAGGAATCAAAAGTTATTTTTAATTGTTAGTTATTATTAATCAAAAGTTAGCTGCTCGTCTTTGAAACGCGCTTTGGAAAATATATAAAAATTGGTAAGACATGTTTATAGAAAATTAACGAATAATTAAAATAAATGTTGTAATTAATCTTTTGTTTGCAAAAGTTGTAATAAATTATGCAATCTTGAGGCCAACTTAAAAACCAAACTATCATTTTATTTGTATTTAAGCAAACAACGAAATGGTGTTATCAGGATATTATATTTTATTCATTATTATGAGTATTTACCAATCCCAAATACAAAAAAAACAAATAACAACCATTACCTAATAACATCACTATGTTGTTCGTTTAACTACTAAAAAAATAGTTTTAAAATGGTTTTTATAGAATAGTTCTGAATAAGCGTCTTTTACTGTATGAGAGAGGGTACATAAAGAAAATAATAAAATTTTAAAAAATCATACTTTTCTTAATTTCTTAAGTTTAAACATATACTTAATTAAAATTGCTACAGGATGATATTTTCACTATGTTGAAGTGCTTTAATATATCAGTTTGTGCTAAATAAATTTTGTTTTTTTTAAATTAAACGTCACAATAGTTAGTTGTAACTTTTGTGACTAAAATAGTATTTTCACTAAAATAGTATTTTCATTAACAATGATTTCTAATTAGCAAAAATGGAGTTGAAATTCGTGCTTTCAAACTAATTTATAACCTAAACAGGTTTTTTAATGTCCTGGTTGAAAAACTACTGAAAATTTAAAAAATTATTCTAAAAAATCCATTCCAAACTTTTAAATAGAAGCATTTTCTGTACTTGAAACATTAAAAAACAGGAAACCAAGGGCGCCAGCAGCGCCGTACTTACCAAGCGGCAAAAAACTAAAAATCTCCAAAAAATGCTTTTGCTTTTGTAATATTAAGAAGTTTTCAAGAGGTTTTGAAAGAAAGGGGTCTATATATTAAACCAATAAATATTTAAAATATTTAAAACTGCAAAGTGTACTAGTCGCTTGCTGTTGCTCAATTTTTTCCCTGCATATAATTGGCGCCAGTTGTCATTGTACTCTCTTCCTACACTAAAAAACCCTTATTCAGAACTAGTATATAATAACATTAATATTGCACAAGTTATAACTGCTTTTGCGAGAAAAAGATTAATTGCAACATGTATTCGTTATTTTCTGTAAAAGTTTTTTTCGAATTTTTTTTATACTTTCAGGAAAGCGTTTAAAAAATTAGCACATAAATTTCGTAAACGCATTTAATTTTCTTTTCAAGACTTGGGACAAACTTCAAAACAGTAATTTATTGTTTTTTATATTTTTTGGATGAAGCTTAGTTATGGGGGATGTTTCTATATGAAGCTATGTTTAAGTTAATTTAAGATTATTTAAAAACTTATTTCACTCATTTTAATCTAAAATTACACACAATTTATTGAAATCTACCTATTTTTTTAATTTTTAACTTGTTTTTGAACACAAATGTGTGGCAGACAAAAAAAAGTAAAAGTACGTTAGCTCAAAAAGTTTCTGAGCCAGGATAACTTTGCTTAATATATAATATAATACTTTTGTCACACCCTTGTCAAAAAAAGAAAGGAAGGGTTTTATTAAGTATTTTGATTATTTGCTCAGTTTACAAGTAATGAAATAAGTCTTAAACCAACAACAAAAGTTCACCGTACTAGTACACCTGTAAAAGTATTCAATTTTACTTGCTTATTTTAGAAATAAATGAATGTGAAAGCAATCCATGTTCCAATGGTGGCACATGTGTGGATTTAGTAAATGAATATCACTGTGTTTGCGCTCTGGGTTATAATTATACTCAATGCGAAAATGGTGTGTGGTATTAAATGTTTTAATTTTTTTCATTTTATGAAGTTTACTAACTAACAAATACAAACATTAAACTTGGCCACAAGTATATAGATTTCTTTTTAAGATTTCTAAATTCTAAAATAAATTTCATTAAATAAGAATATCATATATTTAAACTATATTTTAGAAATTAATGAATGCGAAAGCAACCCATGCTTAAACTTGGCTACTTGTGTGGATTTAATTAATCAATATCATTGCGTCTGTGCACCTGGCTACAACTACACACATTGTGAAAGTGGTTGGTATATTTATTTAAATAAAAACAAATATATGACGATGGATCACTACACAAAATTAAATTTAGTGCAAGATCTTCAGTAGAATTTACATATGAGAGAATCAAATGGAAAAATAAAATAAAAAAATAAAATCACACTGATGATTTTTTTATATTTGAAAGTTTCGTTCTAAAATTTTATTATTGATGTTTGGTATGAGGTCTTTGGAGCCGCAAGTAAGAACTTGGAACCGTCGGAAAATTTTCGGCCTTTGTTTAGGCTTCGCTTACGCTTAGGTAAAGGTTTTAGCAATTTTAATGTTTACTCCAAGTTCCCTCGGCTCTATCAACCCGTAAACTTCGATTTTTTAATGTAATTATAAAATATATTGTACAAAATCTAATATAAGCATATTATTATATCGACGAAGACCATTCTCCTCCATACCCAAGATGACGCGGAGGAATCTGAATGACACATTACGCCCAGTACTCGGGATTAGAATGTTACATTCCACGTTAAAATCAAGAAGTCAAATTTATTAAACAATTTATGAATTATTAATTAGTTTATTCTATGTTGTTTAATTTTTATATTATAGTTTAGCCTTGCATATGTTTTTTTAATAAAAAATTATATCCCTTAAAAATTGTTGGGTGTTTTTTGATGTAATTCTTTTTTAAAACCTTAAAAAGGCCGTATTGTTTGTTTCAAGAATCACAATAATTAACGAATAAAAGGATTCAGAGTACAGAGTCAAACTTCTTGTCTTCAATTTTGATGATATTTTTTAAAAATTTTACCCTTGCCTTCAATAGCCAAAAAAACTTTTTGTTAAGATGTTTTCAGCTTTTGAAGTTATGGCACAAAAAATTACGTTTTTGATAACGTTGTAGTTTCAAAATTGCTAAATTGGTATAAAAATTTAAGTCAAAAATGCTACACTCAAAGAAATCGGCATTTTTTATATTTTTTTCCTTCCTCGATTGCTAAGATTAATACAGTATTTATTGAGATACTGCGTTAATTGAGATACCTCGAATCTTAAAAATGATGCAGTATTTAATAAGATACTGCGTTAGCTTTTTTAAAAAAACCTTTGATTTTTTGTTCAAAAATACAAAATGTAGGAATAAATTGTCCCCGCTAACTTAAAAATGTCTTATGATTTTTGAGCAAATAACGTGCGTGGTTGATTTAGTAAAATGACTGACTTGATTTACATTTTCTACGGAATCAAATAACGGTAAATAGATTTTTGTTTTTTCATCAAATAAGCAAAAAAACATTAATTTAGGTTTTTTACAAAAACTGATTTTCCTTTTAGCGCTTTGAGCAAACATACCTTTTTTTACTTTGATCTTTTACCATTTTTTTTAGTAAAACCTCAAAATATATTTTGAATTAGTACACTATTAAAATTTAATTTAAATTTGTTTAAAAATGTAAATCAATTAACAATGATCAAATTTGTTAACTAATTTTGATGTAATACTAATAAAAATGGATGGTGTTTAAAAATAAATTTTTATTTGTTTTTAAGAAGGATTTTATTTGCTTGCTTTTATATCATTGTGAGAGGTTTTGGTTACAAAAATGCTGAGAATGCTTTGTTAATAACAAAATTGTAAAAATCATCCATAGTGGTCTGTTTTCTGTTAACACAAAGCTTTTTGATTGTTAAATGTTTAGCCAAACTCATGACTAAGTTTGACACGACATATATTTTTTCGATCAATAAATTGCAGATTTTTTGTGCACAAACGGAATATCTATATCTATCTATTGGGGGAGTAAGGTTTTTTAAAAAATCATAGAAATTAAAGACACAAAGTTTGACTCTGTACTCTCTTAAATTAGTTAGTTAGTTAGTTATTCTCTTAAAACTTTTTACGAACAAAACTACTAATCAATTCTTTGAAAAGTAACCAGTCAAAAAGTTAGTAGATTTTTTACTAATTCAAGTTGTAAAGTAAATTTATGAAAAATGGCAGTAGATTATAAACTTCTACTAAAGAAATTAGTAGATTTTGAATTCTGTACTCTCTTAAAATAGTTAGTAACTTTTTACGAACAAAACTACTAATTAATTCCTTGAAAAGCAACCAGTCAAAAAGTTAGTAGATTTTTTACTAATTCAAGTCGTAAAGTAACTTTATGAAAAATGTTAGTAAATTATAAACTTCTACTAAAGAAATTAATAGATTGTTTTACTAAGTAAATTGCAACAATTTCCTACCTTTTACTAATTAATATATTAATATTTTTTATTCTACTTTTTATAAAAATTTTAACTCAGAGCTATAATCTCAGAGCAATAATCCACCGGCCTTCATTACTCAAATTTACAGTAAAAAATGCACATAATACAACAATAAATACATAAATAAATATAGAATAAAATAAATAGATTCAAGTCTTATTGTAACAAAGAGAATAAAATTAAATGACAGCATTTTCATTATGACTAAAATTTGGCATTTCAAAAGTTGAAAATAACACCTAGATTAGCAACAACTAAAAGCCAGTTGCAGAAAACTAATATAACTCGGCAACCAGAGCTTTAGCTTAGATGCATATACTGTGTGAGCATTGAGATTTTCTTAATTTGATCTTTATGTGCCAATAAAAATATATATTTAAATAAAACACGACATAATTTTAGTAAAAATATAAAAAAAATAATAATACCTTTTAGTAGTGAATGACCGCGATTTTTTTCTATTATTACAGTGGATACAGTAACTGATTTAGTGTTTTCAACACCTTGATTGAAACTTAATTATTGCGTTATTGTGGAACGTTTTTTTAACGCATGAAAGGGGGACTTCGCGCTGAAAAAAGTTTTAAGCAAAATATAATGAAAAAACTGTAGTTTTAAAATTTAAACATTTTTCGCTTAAAGAATTTTTGGAAATATTTATTTACCATCCCTGTTTATTTATTTATTTGTTTATCTATTTATTTATGAACCAGTCCTTGTGCTAGAATAACCGCATTTTAAAAACCAGAATTGTAACGTCAAGCTTAGTCTTGCTCTTGAAATTAAATGTATTTTTAGTGTTTTGTCAAAAGTTTTTTTTCACTCCTTCCTTTTTTTTGAACTGCGTTCAACCAGGGTCGGAGAGTCGACGGGCGGTGTGTGAAGTAGATTTTTTTATTAATTTTTCCTTAATAAAAAGGTTAAAGGGTATAGATCCCGGTGCAAGGCATTCTAAAAGAAAGCATTTAAAAAATAAAACGAAAATTTTGAAAATTAAACACAAAAATTTAAAAAGGTTCAGTTATTTTTAGATTTGTAATTTTTTTAAAGTTTTCTTTTTTTTAAAATTTCTAAACTTTTTTCTGATTTTATTTTGGCAGGAACTAAAATTTAATTTAAAAAAACCCTCAAGTGGTCACTGTTTGATTTAAGTTTCCGCATATAATAAAATTTTAATTAATGTAATTCAAGAAGGAAATCAGCTGATTAATATTTAGTGCGTTTTGTTTTTCCAACAGGTTTAGCAAATTTGGGTTTTTTGCGCCACAAAAACAGGTATGCGTTTTTCTTTTCTCAACATTTCAACGCAAGCACAATCATTATTCAAAAGGCAATGGAACTTGCAATCATAAATGTTTTCCTAATAAACAGACACACAAGGGCAACACTGTGTGTTTTATTTTTGTGACCAAATCTAAATACAAATGAAGATGAACCAAGGTGTGTGTTTGTTTTTATACTAAGTACTATGTTTCACTACCAATATTTTGCACTACATAATATTTCAGACGCGCTACGAAAAAAACGAGTCGAGACTTTTTTTTGGATAACATAATCAAATGGTCGAAACATGCATACGTCAAACAAATAAAAGAGTAAATCGTCATTACTACGGCAAAATGAGCCACTGTCATTATAGAATACATGTGACTCTGACTTCTTCTGTAGTTAATAGGGTCCTGTTTTAAATTTAAAATGAGTCACAGGCACAAATATTTTATACGAACTGTGGCTCATTTTGCCCTAATATTGACGGAATTATTATAAAAAAGAACGTCACACATAAAAGTTTCCCAAACGAGAAATAAAAAAATGACTAAAGATGAATTCTATCAGGGTGAAAATTGTTAGGTGGTAAAGTAACCAGTCGTTCTTCTAGAAAATATCACGTGGAAAGAAACACATGACGCAACTTAATAATAATTAGTCACATCATCACTGACAACTTTTTTTTAATTATTTTTTTATTTTCATGCGTTCATTCTTCATTTCTTCCTGACGGCAAGCGGTTACACCCTTAATTTCAGCCTGAAGAATTTTAATTTTAGCCTTTTGTTTTCTTAAAATAACCCTTTACTAATTGAAATTCAAAATTTAAAATATTGTTGCGTAAATTTTTTCTACAAAATGTTATTATGATAAACTAAAACTATGCAGGTTTGAGGTTATTATCTGCTTTAGTGGCTGTGCCCCCTCCTTTGTTTTGGTAACCCCGGTCAAAAAATATACAATATACTAATAATATTCATACTTTTTTACCTGCTTCTGCGAATTTTTTAAGAATTTTAACTTGTTTTTGCGAAATATAAATCATATAACGCCTAGTTTTACTTAAATTTAACAGATTTTGCAACTTTTTTGTACTTTTTTGCGTTTTGTTGCGCATCTATGACTTTTAAAATAGCCCCCCGCGCCCTTTCCCATTTTGAAAATGCACCTATTAAACCCACGGGGGCATTGCAAAGGACAAATAAAAATTGTTCAAATACCAAAATTACACACCAAAAAAAAATTAAAATATTTTAATCTATTTTTGTGAAAATTTAACCAGTTTACTCTCATTTTTCTATAAATTTTACATTTTTAGCTCATTTTTTACGCATATCTGATTTGAAAAAAATTGCTCCCCATGTCCATTTGCAATAGACCAAACTGATCTACAATAGGAGGAAATATGACCTTCAAATAAAATTGACATATGAACCGTCATGTAAACAAGATGTTTATAGCAAATTGTCACTTTATGAAAAAAATTAGTAAAAATCTACGAATTGCTAGTAACACAAAATTTACCAAAAAGATTTGTTACGTGTTTTTACTAATTGTTTTAAGAGAGTAGCAAATTTTTAAGGTTTATTGTAAAATTAAGCATTTAACTTTTTGTAAACTTTAAAATGGAAAAAAAGCTCAAATGTATTTCATGTGTACGGTTGGTTTTGAAAAGAAAAAAATACACTGATGGTTAACGCTGATGGTAAACTATGTAATTTTCCATAACATAATTGTAACATAAAATAATTTTTTATTTAATAATTGTTCTAGAAGAGTTTTGTAATTTATGAATTTTTTAGAAATCAATGAATGTGAAAGTGACCCTTGTTCTAACGGCGGAACGTGTGTGGATTTAATAAACAGTTATCACTGCATTTGTGTTGATGGGTACAATGATACACATTGTGAAAATGGTAAAATATTAGTTTTTGATATAAATAAAATATGATATTTTTAGGATTAATACATATACTTCAAGTCTTCATAGTTTTTTTTAGAAATTAATGAATGTGAAAGTAATCCGTGTTCAAATGGCGCAACTTGTGTTGATCTACTTAATCAGTACCATTGCATATGCCCGCTTGGATTTAATTACACACATTGTCAAAATGGTAATTATATGTGTTTGCAATAAAAAAAAACTTTATTCTAATTTTTTATTTGTCATGTAAGGTTTTTGTCTTGTTCTTGCAATTAATTTTTATAGGAATAAAATTATTACATTTTTGCTGTTTAACCGAATTTTCTTGTTGCGATAAGAACTTTTTAACACAGTTTCTACGTTTTTTTCTTTCTATTTACTTTTGTTAAAAAAGCTTTGTGGACTAATTTTAAGAAAAAATTCTAAAGTTATTTAAAATAAAAAGAAGAACAATGTTATGTTTGTTATTTTATGTTTGACATATATTTAGAAATAAATGAATGTGAAAGCATACCATGTTCAAATGGAGGCACCTGTGTTAATTTAATTAATGAGTATCACTGCATTTGCGATGCTGGTTACAACTATACACATTGTGAAAACGGTAGCAAAATTTCTAGAAATTTAAGCCATTTTAATTTTTTTAAATTTAAGCTATTTTTCGTTTATTATAATGATTATTATTTATAGCATTTATTTTATGAAACATATTTTAAAATAATAGTATGCTTTAAGTTCACTACGACTCTGAAAAAATTATAAAATTGCAAATACTGAATTTAAAACATTTGATTAGCAAAATATTGTTTGTATTTTTTTGTTTGCAAAAAATATATATTTAAATTGTGTCTATTCAAATTGGTTATGCTAGACTTAAGTTTTGTTTTGTAAAGAAAACTTTATAAATATTTAAATACAGGACCCGCAACGAACAAAATTTAAATTTACAATTCTATTTGTTTTCTTAGATTTTTTGTTTGTTTGTTTGTTTATTTTCACTATTTTTATGATTTATTTTTTACAGAAATAAACGAATGTGAAAGCTCGCCTTGTTCCAATGGTGGTACATGTGTGGATTTAGTTAACAGTTATCACTGTATATGTGTTGAAGGATATAATTATACTCATTGTCACAATGGTAGGATTGTTTTTATATGAGTTATTTTCAATTTTAAAAATTTTAAATATATAACAAAATACAGAACAAAATTCTTTGAAATACAAATTAAAAAAAACATGTTAAAAAAGTCTAAAATATTCAATAATACGTTATTTAATTTGTTTCTTTTGCACTTTATTGATTAATCAATACAAAAAATTGACGGTGTATAGATTAGGCTTTTTTGAGTAAATTTTAATAGTGTGTTTAAGTGATAATAAATACTAAAATCAATATCAGCTAGTATTCAGTAATCATGTTAAACTCTTAAAGTACTCCGATTAATAAGTAGAAGTCTGCATATTTTGCTTGTAAAAACAGGACTATAACTTTGAAAAGAGTTGCCAGGATTTTCATGTTGAAAAAAAAGGGGGGATTTCCGATAAAGTGGTTAGCGAAAGAATCACTAATTGCATACCCAATCATTTAAATTTAAACCCAATCAGTTTTGATTTTTTTGATTTAAGCCATTCACTGTTTGTTTTGCTATCTAAACTGACAAAATTACTAACAGTTAACTACAGAAATTTATATCTGAAATGTTTGTAGATTTAGTACTAAAAATTGTACACTTCAATTGATAACAAAAAATTTGATAAATGTCTTCTGGTATGATTTAAACGAAACTAAAACTTCAATCAATTTTTTATTTCATTATTATTAAAATATGTAAATTTTAAAACTTTTATGGAATGGGACCTTACTTGAAGAAAACTAATTAAATTAGTTACTTAAACTAAATAAATCTTTAGCTTGTTTATAGACACCTTGCACTGGAACTCGGTTTATACATAGAATATAAAATATACATAAGTGTCACCATAATGGATAATTACCATCTCTCCTACTTATTTTTCTTAGTATGCAGATCAACGGACCGAAAAGGCGCGAAATTTTGGTCCGTTGATCTGCATACTACGAAAGATGAGTAGGAGATACGGTAATTATCCATTATGATGACACTTATGTGTATTGCATAATTTATGTATAAACCGTATAAAGTTCCAGTGCAAGGTGTCTATAGTGTAAAGTTTTGAGTGTCAGTAAGCAAGAAAAAGTGTGTCTAGTCAGTGTAAAATTTTGAGTGTTAGTAAGCAAGAAAAAGTGTGTCCGTCGTTTTTATTTTTCCTATTTTTTTATTTAGAAATAAATGAATGCGAAAGTGATCCGTGCTCAAATGGAGGTACCTGCGTTGATTTGGTTAATCAATACCATTGCATTTGTTTGGCTGGTTACAATTATACACATTGTGAAAATGGTATGAATTTGATTTATATAATAGTCAACTAAATATTTAGTCAAGCTTTCAATCTAACTTCTAATAAAAATATATGAAATACAAAACGAAAAATATTTGTTGCTTATGTCTACTTATAATAAAAATCATCCAATTTTTCTCATGCTTTTTCACATTTATAGAAAATATTTCTGCTTTCTGTCTATAAAAAAGCCTTATTATTAGCGAAAGTGCATAAGAAAAAAGACTGTCCAACAGTGTGTTAAACAGTTGTTCTAATTATATGTTGTCCACAGTTTTCATAAAGCAACAAATATACTACAACCTTTAAAATAATTACTAGTTTGTGGAATAGTCTGCATGAAAATTTTTTATATATATATGTATGTTATATGTTGTATATATGTATATATGTTATAAGTCTGTATATATGTTAACACGTGTAATATTCTGAATAATTTAAATTATTTGATATTATTATATAAAAAAAAATTCATCTAAGAATTTTGCTTTCATATTTTTTTATTTTTACACAATTAAAGCTTAAATGTGGATTGCTTAATATAATAATGCAACAATTGCGTGACACACAGTTACACATATTTTACTCTTATAGATTTTTGCTATTAGGCACACTCTTCAAGTTATAGTTAAGTAAATTGTTAAAGTAAAGCATTAAATCTATATACATTTGATGCTAGTAATTAAATTTTATCTTCAATTTTTTAAAAAAATTTTATTGACTATATATAATAAACATAAACAATAATAATTATAGAAATTAATGAATGTGAAAGCAATCCTTGTTCAAATGGGGGAACATGTGTGGATCTAATTAATGGATACCATTGCGTTTGTCGTTCTGGATACAACTCTACACACTGTGAAAATGGTAAGTCATGCAATTGTTTAATATTTAAATTTGGAATAAAATCATCTACAAAAATGCCAAAAAATATTACCACTTATTTCTTTAATTGCAAACCTTTTTAAAAATAATAAATCAAAAATAACTAAATGCAGTGTACACAGTATACATTCTATAAAATAATTTTTTTTTACTTTGAATGAAATAATATAAATGAAAATAATAGGTAAAAATTTCAGGGAATTAAATACTTAGTTTTGAATATCAGTGCCAGCTATTCTTAAAAACTCCAGCTTGCACGTTTAAATATGCTTTTCTTTATGATTCATGTATTTCCAACTTAATATCATCAAACGTACAACACAAAACATTTATTATGGATTTTTATGAATTTAGATACAGTTTTCTACTTCTACTTTTCTCCTATGATCTCTTGTAAACTTCACCAAAAATATATTCAATCTACTATTGTTTTTTGCTCAAAATTTTGGTCACTCACGATCCACTATAATTTTTAGTTAATTTTAGAGTTATAGTATTAATACTTTAAAGCGCCTTTGAAGCTATATTATTAGCATATATCAAAAAAATTTTCAAGTTTATGTTATTTTAAATTATGTAAAAAAACATGTATTGTGGTTTAGATATTAGTGAATGTGAAAGTAACCCTTGTTCTAATGGTGGAACATGTGTGGATTTAGTAAATGAATACCATTGTATATGCGCTCCAGGCTATAATTACACTCACTGTGAAAATGGTTTGCGTTTTTTTATTGTTTATAATTGATAAATATAATGAAAACAAGGGATTCGTTTTGAAACACAGGGAAAAAGTAATAATTTAGAGAAACAAAAAATAAATTGTCAAATTTTAAAAAATTCAAAGAAAAAAACTACCCCCTGTTTTTATGCTAATTTATAGTACCAGCAGGTAAGTTTCACCTATTTGCATTAAAATATATATTTTCACATTGCAAGTCTACATAAAAATTACATGAACTAATTGATACATTGACATTGAAAAAATTAGATTTTTAAAAAAAATATACCAGTTATAATTTAATGATTTGTAAATTGTTTTATCAAAAAACCTCTAAAAAATCAAACAAAGGTCTTAATGTGAATTTCTAAGCTGAATCAGCGATCTTTAAAGCTGTTTAGTTTTATAGAAACTTCCCATCTAAATTGCTTCTCATTTAAAGGAATATGTTCCTTTCGCCTAACTATCACGATAATGATAAAAAACCTTAACTTCTAGTTTAGGGTTTCAAAATCCTTTGATAATAATAAAAGCATCACTTCTAGTTTAATCCTTTGCGATTGTAATGGCGGCTCCAACTCCTTGTGTATTTTAGGTCTCCCTGATCTGTGTGTACAAACAGTCATAAAATTAGCTAAACGCAAAGTTGAACATTAATCCCCAGTGACGCATTAGATTTTCCGCGTTCTGACGCAGTTTTTGGTCTTAAAAATTTCAAATTATTAAACACACAACAATTTACTGAATTTTTTATTATCCTGCGATGAAGAGGTACGAAAACATAATGAACATGCTTCTTTGCATGAACATGAACATGTTTCTTTGCAAAATTCATTTTTCAGTGGTGTATATATCAGAAGTAAGCAGAGTTTGCAATTTTTGGGTTTTTGCAATACACAAAATGACTCCTTTTAAAAAATCTTCACAAATGCAAAACGTATGAAATAAATTGATGTGTATTGTTTTAATTGACAGTTTATGTTTGCAGTATATGAATTTTACTTACCTTTTTTCAGAAATAGATGAGTGTGAATGTAATCCATGTTCAAATGGCGGAACCTGTATTGATTTAATAAATCAATACCACTGCATTTGTGAATACGGCTACAACTACACACATTGTGAAAATGGTATATTCAATTTTAATCAAATTTTTTTTATAGGCACCTTGCACTGAAACTTAAAATAAACATAAGATATAGAACAAACAAACATTGAACCTGTACGGAAAATACCGTAATCATGCAAATCTTCCCTGATTATTGATTAGTGGCGTCGTTGATGGAAAATAACCCGCTTATAATAACATCTGTAGTTATATATTTTTGTATTTTTACATACAAATCTTTATTACACGTTTTAAAACAGACAATTTCTAATATAAATCAACATATATAATCAGTTTGATGTCATTATTAAACACCCCAGGGTTTTGTCTTTCGCCTTTCGTATTTTTTAAAAAAAAACATTTGCATGATTACGTATTTTCCGTACAGACAGCAATGTTTGTGTGTTCTATATCTTATGTTTATTTTAAGTTTCAGTGCAAGGTGCCTATAATCTTTTTTAAAACTTTTAACTGGTCTTTAAATTGTAATGTAAAGATAATCAAAACAAAACATCGTGTTTTTTTGAAACTTTTGGAAGTGCAATTTTTCTACCGCTAATTTGCCTTCTGTTAGCTTCAGCAGCAAAAATTACCTTAAAATATTGCCCAAAATTTACAACACTACTTAAAATTGTACAAAAATCGATTTTATTTTTTCAGTTTTTCAAAAAATTTAATAAAATTTTTTTTTAATGAAAATTGTCTTTTAAATTAGACCCTAGATTTTGCTTTGCTAAAAAGTTGATAATTTTGTCAATCAATGATCATAAAAACAGCATTTTACGGCAGGTACAAAACGCCATTTCCCTACTTTCCTAAAAAGCTGGCTCACATGCCAAGCCTTTGTATTTTCTTAACGCTGATTGGCTGCTTTGCTGACTTTAGATGCCGCAAAAAACTTTAGATGTCGAAGAAGTGTGAAAAAGGGGACATTGAAAATTTTAATAATCAAAGCTTCAATTGCATTTAAAACTTATTGGATTTTTTTAAGTTAAATAGTTATTATAGCCGAATTGAATCTAGCTGATCTTAATAATTGCAGTATTAATCGACCACCTAACAAAAAAACCATTCAAAAATTAGGAGGTCAGGCAGATAAATTTTAAAATAGTTTAATGTTAAAATCAAAAATTTTTAATGACTTTAAACACATTTTTGCGGTTCTACTTAATGTTTTGACAATAAAGACATTTAAACCAGTTAAAATTTTATATTTTAAAAATTTTTTTTCGGTTATTTAAAAAACTACTCTAATTGGTTATTAGAAAAGGTATAAAAACTAAGGAGGATTTTAATTTTGTCCTCAATGTAAATTGCATAGGTTTTTTTACGTTGGGTCCTCTAATAAACTGAAACCCAACAACAACTTTTAACAAGTAAATTGTGTTAACAAATTAACAACTTTCTGAATTTTGTATATTTTAAACAAATAATTAATATATGTTAAGAAATCAATGAGTGTGAAAGTAACCCCTGTTCCAATGGAGGAACCTGTGTGGATCTAATAAGCAGCTACCATTGCATTTGTGCTGCTGGATACAATAGCACCCATTGCGAAACCGGTATTCTAGTTTAGCTAGCAATTTTTTGTTTTTAATTCAAACTTGGTTTTGCTTAAGTTTAAATTTATCATAACTTTTATAAATGTAATAGTTTTGTTGATGTTTCAAAAATAAAATAATTTTAAATTCTAAAATGTTTCATAACTAATTTTTATTTACAGAAATAAATGAATGTGAAAGCAATCCGTGTTCAAATGGCGCCACTTGTGTTGATATTATTAATGAGTATCATTGCATCTGCATACCTGGCTTTAATTACACTCATTGTCAAAATGGTATAAGTTAAACATTATACTTTGTCTTAATGTTTTGCTGTTTCTTTTGGTATTTTTTTTTAATAATACGGGGTATGTAAGTGTTCAACCTTTACCCGCCTAGTGTCGGTATATGTGTAAGTATACCTGTGTTGTGTTTTTTTTTGTGTCTCATATTTTTTGTGTTTTATGACATAAATAAATACTTTATTTTATTTTTTGTAAAACAATTGGTAATTGGTACTTTAACACAGTTTTGTAGTTTTTCTTTTGATTTAATTAATATTTGTTTTTTTGAAAATTTTGGTTTTGTTTGGTGCCCCTTTATTGTCTGTTAAATGTTATTTTTACAATACAAATCATTTAGAAATTAATGAGTGTGAATCTAATCCATGTTCAAACGGAGGTACTTGTGTCGATTTAATTAACGAGTATCACTGTATATGTGACGCAGGATACAACTATACACACTGTGAAAATGGTAACTCGATTGTATATTTAATTTTTGCTTTAATTTTTTTAATATCTAAGTACGACCTTGATATTATAATATTGTCAATATCCCACGATTAAAAATTTAATTTACATATAGTTTTTAAAATAACCACAACATAATGCTATGCATCTAATTAAGAAAAATCATAAAATTATTTAAAAATAATTTAATATTAAAACTTTTATGTTTGTAGTGAAAAAATAGTTAATAGTGATGGTAAAAAGTTAGTAAAAATAGTTAATAGTTAGAAGTAATGTAAAGATGAATACCCTCAGGGTGAAAATAACTAGGTGGTGAAGTAACCACTCGTTCTTTAAGAAAATATCACGTGGAGAGAAATACCTGACGTAACTTAATAATAATTGGTTATATCATCTCTGAAAACTTTTTTTTATTATTTTTATTCCCCAAGCGTTGATTCTCTATTTCTTCCTGACAGCGAGTGGTTACGCCCTGAATTTCAGCCTTAAGGATTTTAACTTTTCATAAAATTAATACAAACAACAACAGCCTACTATTTTTTAAATACTTTTAAATTCTCACGTTTAAATTACTAACTATGCTTTTGTTAATTGTTAAATTATCTATTCTTGGTTACTAAATCAATAAATGAATAAATATATAAAATTTACTGGCCAGAACGTATTTAAGTACACGGTCATAAAGAACAAACATAACAAAATTTAGAAGAAGGTTATGTCAAAAGATAAAGGTCAACTGCGATTTATAATTATATAAACGCAGATAAAAATGCCGTAAACACTTTGACTAAGGGGCCTAAATTTACAGAAAAAAATTAACAAAATTCAGTTTGTATGTTTCTAAATGAGCAAATTTTAAATTAGCAGGCCCCATCATAAAGATTTAAATAAATTCATTGATCTTTTTAAAAATTTTTTAAGACTTGAATTTAACATTCCCTGGAAAGGGTGCTTATTAATTTTAAAGTCTTATTGGTTGAGTTTTTGGTGCCTTTAATATCTAACAACGTTTATATTATATATGAAGTTTTTGGGTTGAATAATAAAAAAAATACCAAAAGAAACAGCAAAACATTGACAAAATATAATGTTTTAACTTTATACCATTTTGGCAATCAAGTGTTAATTAAAGCCAGGTGTGCAAATCCCAATAAGTACTCATTAATAATATATTTAATTAAAACATACAACACAAAACATTTATTATGGATTTTTATAAATTCAATTAAGTTTTCTACTTCTACTTTTTCTCCTATGATCTCTGGGATTTCACAAAAATCTGTCAATTCTGCTATTGTTTTTTAAAAATTTGGTCACTCACGATCCACTATAATTTTTAGTTGATTTTAAAGTTTATCATATTAATTGTTCCAAGCGCATTAAAAGCTATATTATTAACATCCTTATATAAAAAATTTTCGGTTTATTGTTCTTTTTAAATTGTATGTAAAAAAACATATATTATATGACTAAATATATTCATCAATGTGAAAGTAACCCTTGTCTCTAATGGTGAATCATATATTGAATTTAATTAAATGAATTACCATTATATGCACTAGGCTATAATTGCGCTCGCTGTGAAGTGATTCGTTTTTATTTGTTGTGATTGATAAATATAATGGAAACCAAGGGATTCGTTTTTTGAACACAGAAAAGCCTAATATAATTTCAAGAAACAAAAATAAATTGTTGGATCTAAAAATTAAAAGAAAACTTACCCCTGTTTTTATGCTAATTTATCGTCCGCCATCATACGCTATTTGCATCAATATATATTTTCACCCTTTTCGAGCAAGTTCTCATAAAAATTACATAAAATTTCTAATTAATACATCATCAAAATTAGGATTTTTAAAATATCCCGTTGTAAGTTTGATGGTTGTAAATTGTTTTATCAAAGTCTCTAAAAAATTGAACAAAGGTTTACATGTGAATTTCTAAGCTGAATAAGCGAATTTTCTTTAAAGCTCTTTGGTTTATGGAACTCTGTCCATAAATCGTTTTCTCGTTAAAAGGAATATGTTCCTTTCGCCTAACTATCACGATAATGATAAAAACCTTCAGTTTTACGTTTATTAGGGTTTACAAATCCTTTGATAATGATGAAGCATCATTTAGTTTAATTGCTTTGCGATTGTAATGGCGACTACAACTCCTTGTGTATTTCATATTTTTACCTGGTATATATTGTTTCCACAAACAGTCATAAAATTAGCTAAACGCAAAGTAATCGTTAAATTTAAGATGGTACATTAATTTACCGCGTTCTGACGCAGTTTTTGGTCTTTAAAATTTGATTTATTTAGAACACAACAATTTACTAAATTTTTCTTGTGCTGCTAAATAAAAAGTAAACATAATGAACATTGCTTCTTTGCATGAACATGAACATGTTTACTTGCGAATATCATTTTTAATGGTGTATCTATCAAAGTAAGCAGAGTCCCGATTTTGGGTTTTTGCAATACACAAATGACTCCTTTTCAAAAAATCTTCCGCAAATGCAAAACATATAAATAAATTGATGTGTATTGTTTTAATTGACAGTTTATGTTTGCGGTATATTGAATTTTACTTACCTTTTTCAGAAAAATGAGATAGATGTGAAATGACTGCATCTTTAAATGCACAAATTATTGTATGATTTAATAAATCAATCACTGCATCTTGAATACAGGCTACAACTACACATTGTAAAAATGGTATATTCAATTTTAATCAAATTTTTTTTATAGGCACCTTGCACTGAAACTTAAAATAAAAAACATAAGATATAGAACAAACAAACATTGAACCTGTACTAAAAAATGCCCTGATAATTTTGCAAATCTTCCCTGATTATTGATTAGTGGCATCATTCCAATAAAAAATAAACCACTTAAAATTAGCATTTATAACTCTTTGTTTTTGTACTTTTTACATACAAATCTGTTTCTTGCACGTTTTAAAACAAACAATTTATAATATTAAATCGACATATTGTGATCAGTTTGGATGTACATTATTAAACACCCCAGGGTTTTGTCTTTCGCCTTTCGTATTTTTTAAAAAAAAAACATTTGCATGATTACATCTTTCCATACAACCAGCAATGTTTATATATTCTATGTTTGTTATGTTTATTTTAAGTTTCAGTGCAAGGTGCCTATAATCTTTTTTAAAACTTTTAACTGGTCTTTAAATTGTAATTCAGAGGTGGTAAACAAAACAAAACATAGTGTTTTTTTGAAACTTTGGAAGTGCAACTTTTCTCCCGCTCCTTAGTCCTACTGTTAACCTAAGCAGCAAAAATTACCTTAAAATATTGCCCAAAATTTACAACACTACTTAAAAAAGTATAAAAATCAAATTTATTTTTTCAGTTTTTCAAAAAACTTAATGAAATTTTTTTTTAATGAAAATTGTCTTTTCATAAGACGTAGATTTGCTTTGCTAAAAAGTTGATAATTTTGTCAATAAATGATCATAAAAACAGCATTTTACGGCAGGTACAAAACGCCATTTCCCTACTTAACTAAAAAGCTGGCTCACATGCCAAGCCTTTTTTATTTTCTTAACGCTGATTGGCTGTCTTTGCTGACTTTTAGATGCCGCAGAAAAAAACTTTAGATGTCGAGAAATGTGAAAAAGGGGACATTGAAAATTTTAATAATCAAAGCTTCAATTGCATTTAAAACTTCCTGGATTTTTTTAAGTTAAATAGTTATTATAGCCGAATTGAATACGAGCTGATCTTAATAATTGCAGTATTAATCGACACAGCTATGACGAAAAAACCATTCAAAAATTAGGAGGTCAGGAACAGATAAATTTTAAAATAGTTTAATGTTAAAATAAAAAATTTTTAATGACTTTAAACACATTTTATCCAGTTGTATTTAATGTTTTGACAATAAAGAACATTTAAACCAGTTTTAAAATTTATATTTTAAAAATTTTTTTTCGGTTGTTTATAAAAAAATTAATACTAATAGTTTATCAGAAAAGGTATAAAAACTAAGGAGGATTTTAATTTTGTCCTCAATGTAAACTGCATAGGTTTTTTTACGTTGGGTCCTCTAATAAACTGAAACCCAACAACAACTTTTAACAAGTAAATTGTGTTAACAAATTAACAACTTATTTGAATTTTGTATATTTTAAACAAATAATTAGTATATGTCTTTTCAATCCAATAACTCTAAAAGTAAACCATATTAAAATGGAGGAACCTGTCCAGAAATAATAACCAGCTACCATTGCATTTGTGCTGCTGGATAACAATAGCACCCATTGCGAAACCGGTATTCTAGTTTAGCTAGCAATTTTTTGTTTTTTAGACTTGGATTTGGTTTTGCTTCATTTTGAATTTCTAATAATTTTTATAAATGTAATAGTTTTATTAATGTTTTCAAAAATAAAATAATTTTAAATTCTAAAATGTTTCATAACTAATTTTTATTCACAAAAATAAATGAATGTGAAAGCAAATTACCGTGTTCAAATGGCGCCACTTGTGTTGATATTATTAATGAGTATCATTGCATCTGCATACCTGGCTCTGATTCACTCATTGTCAAAATGGTATAAGTTAAACATTATACTTTGTTAATGTTTGCTGTTTCTTTGGTATTTTTTTAAGTATTGACACAAA
>JASAMX010008596.1:0-10312 GCA_030248175.1 Microlaimidae sp. YZB2_3
CAAAGAAAAAAATTTGGAAACAATTTGATATTACCTTAAAATTCTCAATTTCCAAAACATTAACAACTGAAAAATGAGTACATTGAATTACAGCTGAGCAATGCAAAGTGCGAAAAAATATTTTAAAATTACTTCTCTTAACCTTTATAAATTTAATCTTATTATTTAACAATTTAAAGGGGGGTTGTTGTTGTTCATGGCCTGAGCATCAGGTTATGGCCTCAAGGAAGCTGACTGCATCCACTGGTCTTTCCCATAGATCTTCTAATTTTAGCGTGAGCGTCGTTGGCTTTTGAGGGCATGCAAAAAGGTGTTTGACGTCATGAGGTTTGCGCCTGCAGTGGGGGCATTCGTTTTTAATGGAGTTGTTGATTCTGGATTTGAACGAGTTGAGGCGGTGGCAGTGTCCGGATCTAAGTTGTGCCAGGAAGGTTCTTGACTTCCTGGGGAGTTGTTGCTTGCTTATGTCGATTGTTGGCGGATTTCTTTTTAATAGTGCACTAAGTTGGAGTTGCAAAATGTTTTTTTGACAAAAGATGAGTGAATGTTTGATTGGAAGGGTTTATTCCATGAGTATGTGGCTGTAGAAACTTTTAGCTGTTGGCCCAAATTTTTATTGGAGGGTATGTTTCATCTCTCTTAATCTATGATCATTGGCTGTGATTTTGTTAGATGGGTGTGTTGGCTGCATGGTTTTTGCTAAAAATTGTGTTGAGAGAAGGTTGGTGTGGTTTTTTAATGATAGGACTTTGGTCTCTTTGTAGTTTGAACTTAGATTTGAAAATGATTGTCATTTAACTAAAATTTGGAAGTGCTCACTGGACGTGCTTAGCTGAGGCAAAATTTTAGCCCACAAAATTTGAAATAATACATTTTAGGGTATTATACGTGGAAAACTAGATCAGCAAAACCAATGTTTGGAAGTTGAGCAGTGCATGGGCAGAGATGTGAGGCCTCAAGAATTACAGGGAATGATTAAAACGCTTATGGAGTGGACGTCGCAGTGAGTGTTCTTGTTTTTCTAAATGTTATTTAATATTTAAACGAAAAAAAGATGTTTGTATAACAATAAAAAAATTGACGCATTATTGTCTTCTACTCTATAATTTGTGCAGAAAGGTCTCGGTCGGTGTCTTTTATTAAGCGTAATTTAATACTTTATTCAGTAAAATGTGTTTTTACGATTTTTCAGACGTCGGGCCGGAGCTTTCCTTTTACAAAGCTTAGGTAGGGGTAAAAACCAACAAACTTGCACTTATACGGAATTATAATAAATTTATAAATTATAATAATTAAATGCACCACGTACATAAATTCCTCGAACACCAAGGGGGGGGGAAGCGTTAGTTTTAGTTAAAGGTTTCCTGCCATTAGTTGTTTGCTACAAATATTTTAAGTTTTTCAATCATTTAAAAATTAAATTTTTAAAGGATTTTATTTATAATTTTTTAATTTGTTGTACGATTGGCTTGTCAAAAGTGGAAAATCTAGAAAATAATAAACAAGAATGCGCTTTAAAATGAAAAACTTTGCACTAGTTTCTATTGGAAGATCAAACGACATGAATCAAGTGTATGGTTCTGGAAATTTTATACAAATAAACCAGAGATAAATTGTATGTGTAATAGAGTGTCTTGTAAAATATGTTTAAAAACAATAGCAAATAAGTGGAAACCAGTTTTGTAGATGCTTTATTTTTTCAGGGAGGTTATATTCAGAAAAGTTACAGGTTGAATGCTTGCTATAATTGTTTAAATTATTTTAAAAAAAATTTATTTATAAAAAGTTTTAGATGTTTAATTTTTTTAAATTTGTTGTGCAGTTAGCTTATATCAAAAGTAAAAAATCTGGGAAGTAATTAACAAAGTAATGTGCTTCAAACTTATTATGAAAAACTCTGCACTGGTTTTAGTTGCAAGATGAAGCAACATAAATCAAGTAGTGTATGTTTCTGAAAATTTTATATGAATAAAACGATAGATAAATTGTAAATAATAGAATGTCTTGTAAAATATGTTTAAAGACAAAAGCAAATAAAGACAGTTTTTTAGATTGTTTATTTTTTCAAAAAGGTTGGATTCATAATAATTAGAGGTTGAATTTTGATTTGTTTGTTTTGATTTTTTTGTTTTAATTGTAGGAGTTTTGATTCCTTTGTTGTTTTTATTTTGTTTTTGCTTGCTATTCATCAAACTCCAGTGATGTTAATACATTGGTATTTTATTTATTGAGTTATTAGTTTCAGTTGCTTAAGAATGTTTGAAAATGAGTTCTGTGACTGAGAAATTGTGAGTATTTTTGATTTTCATATATATTATATTCATACAACTAGGAAAAAACGTGTTATAGACGTTTGGCAAATGACATTGCTCCGAAACCCAATATCCGGTTCGGTCTGGCCGGACTTTTTTGTTCGCTTTGTTAACGCCAATCCATTTTGATTTAGATGTCAAGCCACATTGTTAGACTTGGAGCAACAAATCCAAAAGGTTGATGAAATGAAACAAAGAGCAAAAACGGAGGAAAAACGAATTGAGGATGAATACAGCAACTTAAAGAAGTCCCTAAAAACAGCTACAGGTTGAAACAATCAATTTTCTATTTCCTACGAGTGGTTTTACATTTTAATTCTGAAAAGCGCGGTACAAAATTAAATTTTTGCCTTCATTTTCGATGATTTGTTTTTAAAACCTTACCCCTCTGCTCTACATTTCACTAGCGCATAAAATTTTTTCATTTTAACATCTTGAGCTATTACCCTCCAAAAATGGTGTTTTTTCTAATTGTGTACTAAATCTTGCTGTTTTGATGTAAAAATTAAAGTTACAAATAAAAATGCACTTAAAAAATTAACATTTTATTTTTATCTGACACCTTGCCCTTGATGCGTTTTCTGACAATTTACCGTTTTGTACTTTACCCTATTAAAAACCCAAAATATCTTTGAAACTTATACTTACTATCAAAGTAAATTTAAATAGCTTTAAAACTATTCTTTTTAAAGCATTAAAAATGATAAAAGTTTGTTAACCTTTTTAATGTTATAGCAATAAAACGAAAACGGAATGTGTTTAAACTTCTTGTTTTGTTTTAAAGTAATTTTTTTACTCTATATCTATGTGAAGAATGATTTTGTTTCAAAAAACTGCTGAAAATGCTTTATTAAATCATTTTGAATGAGAAAAGTTAAAATGACCGTTTGCCGTAAAATCATGAATCGTTTTCTGCTCGCACAATGTTTTTTGGTGTTTAATGTTTCAATATCAGGAATAAGTTTGCGTGACATTGACGTGACGGTTTTTTTTGTACAACAAATTGCAATATCTTAACAAAATGGTCGTTGCTCTGACACAAAAAGTTACAATCAGTATAAAATCAACGTGACTCTAACCATAGGTGAGAAAGGGGGGGCAGGGTGGGGTCCACCCCCCTAGCCTCGAAATTTTGGCCCCCCCTAGACGAAAATCTAGGGGGCCCCCCCTCCCCCCAAATTTTATACCCCTGACCCCCCTCTAGATTTTGAAATCTGACCCCCCCCTCAGGAAAATTTTAGGTACCTTTTTTATACTAAATTTTCTTCCAAAAACGTGAATTTTCATCACATATTCATGCTTTTACACCCTTTTTATACATGAATATGGCTTTTTATTTAATAAAATGTAGTATTATCCTATAAAAAGAACAATTAAAGTTATTATGGTTTAACTGTTTTGCTTTGGACACCGGACCCCACCTGACCTCCCTCTAGATTTCAAAATTTCGCACCCCGGGTCGACCCCCCTAAAAAGCTAGGGGGGTCCGGACCCCCTCCTAGAATTCAAAATTTGATTTACCCCGGGTAACCACTCCCCCCTAGCTTCCCCGACCGTGCTCACCTATGACTCTAACTCATATTGTTGATAGGGTAGTGCATTTAATTTCGGCACTTTTTTGTTTTTCCGATGTAATTTTTCACTGCATGGCCCGATTTTCATTTTAATAGCTTATTTTGAAGCTTTCACGATACTGCGTTGCGTCACAATTTCACAGTACGAAAGTAGTTTTTTACTTAATCAAATCAGTTTTTAAAAAAATGGAAAATTGCCAAAATTAAATGTATGCATTTAATTTCGGCACTTTACAAACAATCGATTGTTTCTCAGTCAAAAAATCATCAATTTCAAAAATTTAAAAACCTATCATTATCTCCAGACAATTTTCTTTAATTTAAGCTTCTACTTGTTGTTCAACGTGCAACTGGCAAAAAGTTACAGCTAAAATGCCAAATGGTATCAAAATGAGCAAAATTTGGGAAAAAAGTGCATTTAATTTCGGCACTTTTTAAAAAACCCTTAATCGAGTTTGTATAGTGCTATGACCCCTACACATTTCAACGTTGTCTTTTAACTATTTACAACTACAATTTAACACACGACCACTTAATTCAACCCGTTTTTACCTACAGCAATATGAGTGCCAAAATTACACTATTTTATTTTATGATTGCTCACCACAGACGCAACGTAGAACTACGGGGACTAAAAATTCGGAAAATAGACTTAATTTTACAAGCACAATGTAATTTTTAAACCAAGTTATTGCGTAATCATGAAATGCCCATGTACTAAAAACGAGTAACAATTTTATTTTTTATAAATCACACAATTTCACATGAAAATATCATAACATAACAAATAAAAAGCTCACGACAGTCATCTACATATAATTAGCTCTCATTTGAGCTATCAAACGTCGTATTCCGTCCAGGATTACCAAAGATATAGTCCAAAATCAAAAATGCTCAATTTGGAAAAGTGCCGAAATTAAATGCACTACCCTATTTGTGTTAAAAGAATAAAAAGAGTCACAGTTACGACGCGTATTTTATTACGCTTCTGACTTTTGTGTCATAGTAACGACAAAATATTGCTTTAATAATCTTAACAATCAGGATATCAAATAAAAGTAAAAAAAGTTGCCGTTTTCTTTTTGTTCCATGGCTTGTAACTTAAATTTTTAAATTAAGGTATCTTTAATGAGGTATCTTTAAATTTAGTACAGAATCATCGAAAAAAACACCATTCTTAAGGAGTCATTAAAATATCTTTAAAAGCGCTAAAATATATTTTCAAAAAAATTTTGTGGGCTATGAAGGGCAGAGTTAAGATTTTACAAAAAAAATATCAAATCATAGATGAACAAGGAGGGGGTCCACTTCCCCCCTAGAAAAAATCGTTCAAAAGTATTTCGCTTCGGACTTCACCTGACCTCCCTTGAAATTTTCCACCCGGGTCGACTCCCCTTCTAGATTTTAAATGTCATTTACTCGGGGTAAAGACTCATCCCCTACCTTCGGTTACCGTGCTTATCTATGATCAAAATCACAGACAAAAAGTTCGTAATTAATAATCATTGTTTTTCGCAGGGTCAAAGGCGAGTGTTTTTTCGACAGCCCAAGGAAAAATATTAAAATAATTAAGTCACCACAATTATTATGTTCTTAATACTGATCTTATTAATATTAAATTTTAAGCATATTGTTTTAGGCGGAAGCGCCACTCCAGACTTGGACGACACGATTCCAAGTGAAGTTACCAGCACTCGTGGCTCAGAGCCACAACCCAAAAAAGAAAAGACCAGACACCGCGGGCTTCGTGGAAGTTCCGCCAGGATGTTCGGAAGGAATCAAAACCAATAGACGCACTAATTTACAATGGTTTTTTAAATATATTGTGAAAATATCGGCAAGGTTTGTTTTGTAAAAGTACCGGCAATTTTGTTTATGTGATATTGAATTATGTTTGCGTTAGCGTTACGTAATTGAAAAATACTGTGTATAATATTTTTAATTAGTAAACCGGTTAAAAATTCACGGATTAAACAATGCAAAAAAATCTATAAAATAGGACTAAAAACGATAATCCAGCAAAGTTAAAACTGAAAATTGATATTATCACTCGGTGCGTTCATTTGAAACTGTTTACCGTCTGTTTGAGGACTGCAGTTTTCTTTTTCTCCCTAAACAAACAAAATAAGAGTCGATCATAGATGAACACGGTCACGGAAGCTGTGGGGGGGGGGTGTTTACCCCGGGTAAATGACATTTCAAAATCTAGGGGGGTTGACCCGAGGGGCGTCAGATGGGGTCCAATGTCCGTAGCAAAATACTTTTAAACTATTAAAGTATTAATAATAGTTTTTTATAAGATTATACTGCATTTTATCAAATAAAAAGCGATATTCTGGAATAAAAAGGTTGTAAAAACATGAATTTGTGGTAAAAATTCATGTTTTCGGATGTAAGCTTAGTATGAAAAAAGGACTTTGGGCCCCTGGAATTTTCTCTGGGAGGGGGGAAGCAAAATTTCTTGGCTAAGGGTTGGACCCCACCCTACCAGCTACCCATAAGTGGGCGGGGGGGGGTTATACCCCCGAAAATCCCGATTATAGCCGACACCCCCACTAAAATTTGGGGGATCCCAATACTAAAAACAGACCTGTGCACGGTCTGAAAATGCCCCCCCCCGTTTTATTGGAGGATTTGCCCCCCCCCGTTTTATTGCCCCCCCCCCCCCCGCCAAAAAATGAAAAAGTACCCTAAAAATATGACGCCATTTTTGACCTATGATGACGCCATCATCGCGAATTTTTTGCAGTTTTTAGCCTATTTCAATGTATTTTAAGCCATTTTAGACCTATTTTTACCTTATTTCCGCTTTTTTTGTCCCTTTTTTCCCTTTTCCCTTCTTTTTTTCTCCTTTTTTCCTCTTTTTTTCTTTCTCCCCTGCTTTGCCCCCCCTCTTTTTATTGCCCCCCCCGTTTCAAAAAGCTTGCCCCCCCCCCCGTTTTGGCACTGCCCCGGCCCCCGTTTTAACCCCGGGGGGGGGGGGCAGTGCACAGGTCTGCTAAAAACGCTAAAAATGGGGTATTTGAGGTATAGGGTAGTGCATTTAATTTCGGCACTTTTCCCAATTGGGCATTTTTGATTTTGGACTATATCTTCGGTAATCATGGACGGAATACGACGTTTGATAGCTCAAATGAGAGCTAATTATATGTAGATGACTGTCGTGAGCTTTTTATTTGTTATGTTATGATATTTTTAGGTGAAATTGTGTGATTTATACTTTAAAAAAATTGTAACTCATTTTTAGAACATGGGCATTTCATGATTACGCAATAAATTGGTTTAAAAATTAAACTGTCCTGGTAAAATTTAGTCTATTTTCCGAATTTTTAGTCCCCGTGGTTCTACGTTGCGCCTGTGGTGAGCTATCGTTATAAAATAAAATAGTGTAATTTCGGCACACTATTGTTGTAGGTAAAAACGGGTTGAATTTAGTGGTCGGGTGTTAAATTGTAGTTGTAAATAGTTAAAAGACAACGTTGAAATGTGTAGGAGTCATAGCTTTGCACTTAAACTCGATTAGGGGGGCCTTTTTAAAAAACCTTTTTCATTTTGATACCATTTATCATTTTAGCTGTAACTTTTTGCCAATTACACGTTGAACAACAAATAAAAACTTAAATTAAAGAAAACTGTCTGGAGATAATGATAGGCTTTAAAATTTTTGAAAATGATGATTTTTTGACTGAGAAACAATCGATTGTTTCTAAAGTGCCGAAATTAAATGCATACATTTAATTTCGGCAATTTTCCATTTTTTTAAAAACTGATTTAATTAAGTAAAAAAACAACTTTCGTACAGTGAATTTTTTATGACGCAACGCAGTATGGTAGAAGCTTTAAAATGAGCTATCAAACATGAAAATCAGGCCATACAGTGAAAAGTTACATTGGAAAAACGAAAAAGTGCCGAAATTAAATGCACTACCCTACCCCAAAAAATTTTATGGGACACCCCCCAGATTTCGGGGGTCAGGTTCAGTGGGGGGGGGGGGGGGGGGGGGGGGGGGGGCGGGGGGGGGGGGGGCCCCGGGGGCAAGCGCCCGCGCCGCACCCCCCGAAGCCCACCGGCAACCCCCCCCCCCCCCCGCGCGGGGGGAAACCCCCGGGGCCCCCCAACCGGCGCCCCCGGGGGGGGGCGGCCGGCCCCCCGCCCCCCCCCGGGCCGCCCTGGTCGGTCCCCCTACCAAAAAAAATTTGAGAGGCTGCCCATCCATGCAGCTACCCAGGCGTGCCCAGGATTTTCATTTGGGGGGGGGGCGGTCTGGAGTAAATACTAACCCTGAAGGGGGGTCTGGGGGACGGCAGCCCCCTAGATATGAGGGTCTGGGGGGCGAGAACCCTCAGCGGGGTCAAGGGCATACATGGGCAAGTTGGTCCGGAGTGGGGGGGGGGTTAAACCCAAATTAGGAAAGGGGGTTAAAATCCGAGAAACGCAAAATACCCATATCGTTTTTTTTCTGGAGCGCATTTTACCCATATCGTTTTTCGATTTTGAAGGAAAAATACGTAAAAAACGCTAATTTTAGGTCAAAAATCCTTTTTATAGCATTTTTGAACTTTTTATTGCTTAAAACATTCATTTTGACCTCAAAACTTAAGTTTGGAGGCAGTTAGAAGTCATTTTAAAGTCATTTTTTTTCTTCATTTTTCCAAAATTAGGGGGTTAACCTTTTCTCTCCCCCCCACTTCTGAGTAAAAGGGTTAAACCCCCCTTCTCAGAATTTGGAAGGTTAACTCCCCCTACCCTTCCGTGCCCATGTATGGTCAAGGGGGACAATTCTGCCCTTTGGACCCCCCTTGTCAAGGGCGTCCGGAAGGCAGAATGCCCCCCGTAGTAGAAAATTTTTAATTTAAGGCGCTAAAATACACTAGAAATTTTAATTTCAGATGATATAAAATTTAAGGTTTTATACCTATACATTTAAAACATTGTGTTTAAAACGTTAATGAAACGTTAACGTTAGTGTTTATATTAGTTTTATTAAACATGTATGCCTTAACTACTGAACGGGGTAATCGATTTGAAATTGAAAAACTAAAGCTAAAGTCTTATAGGCTGAAATTAAGGGCGTAACCGCTCTACGCCAGGAAGAAATTAACAATACACCCTTGAGCGAGAAAAATTTAAAAAAAAAGGTTTCAGCGGTTATGTAACCAATTATTATTTAGTTGCGTCATGTGTTTCTCTGCACGTGATATTTTCTCAAACAACAAGTGGTTGCTTTACCACTCATTTATTTTCACCCTGGTAGAATTTATCTTTATTATAAATTGTCAATTTATATTTTGGTTTTTTGACTATTAATATGGTTTTTTTTAAAAGACAAAGGAAAGTTTCTGTATTAATATTAAAGAAAAAATTTTTTTCTCCCCAAATTTAAAAAACGTAAGGGCTTCGCTTACAAAAAAAAATTTTTTTCTCCCCAAATTTAAAAAACGTAAGGGCTTCCCTTACAAAAAAATCCGGCTTCGCCGGATTTCGGGGGGGGGGCGGCCGCGCCTTCCCCCGGGCACACTACTGCAGCTACCCCCCTTGTTCATCTATGGACATGATTTTTTTATCGTGCTCGTACGTGACTAGGATCGTGTACAAAAATTTAATGATTAGTTTCTGATTTTTGCCAGTTTTTTTTCCCTAAAGCCACGTAAAAAACAAAAGACAAAGTACCTAATATACTAGTGATGTTCTTAGGCTCTAATATCACATGCTCCGGCCATTGAAAACGGTGGGAGCTTCGGAGCACTGGAGATCTACCAATTAAATGAGCGATTTTAAGCTTATTTATGATTCAAATAGGTACATTAAAAGTTACTCTATTATATGTAATATGTTAAAACGTTTTAAAAAAATTAAATTCACAAAATAATTTTCACAAAAAAATCTATGGCCTCACTCGTTAATTATTCATAAATCTAGTACGAAATAGGACAGAACTCCGGGGGTTGCTCCGGGGAACATCACTAGTAGGTACAAAATTTGTTTATAAGTTTTGAAACACTATTAGGACACGTTGGGTTGAACCCCCTCGTGTAGAAAAGTGTTGACTCTTTATCCCTCAATCTATCCAAAGGAGGAGGCATAGGTGGGCAGGGGGGCTGGTTTTAACCCCAAAATTCGGGATGCTGCCCACTTATGGGGGAGGGGTGTGGACACTACCCCGACCTCCCTATGGTCATCTATGTTAACCCCCTAAAGCTATCTAGTGTTGTGTAATGAAACAAACAACTTTATTAATTAAAAAACCCCTTTAGGCTTGTCTACAATTTTTTTTTGCCAGAAGGAAACATCCAGGGACATGACATGACCAGGGTTGAACGAAACTCTGGCCGTTGGCAAACGACAACAAACTTTTTCTACGATTGTTGGCAATTGCGGTTCCCAACAATGGCGATACGTAACTGAACGAAAAAGAACAAACAACA
>JASAMX010008598.1:0-12225 GCA_030248175.1 Microlaimidae sp. YZB2_3
TGTGTGTGTGTGTGTGTGTGTGTGTGTGTGTGTGTGTGTGTGAGAGAGAGAGAGAGAGATAGAGAGAGATAAATATAAAGAGATAGAGAGAGAGAGAGAGAGAGAGAGAGACACAGAGAGAGAGAGAGAGAGAGAGAGAGAGAGAGAGAGAGAGAGAGAGAGAGAGAGAGAGAGAGAGAGAGAGAGAGAGAGAGAGAGAGAGAGAGAAAGAGAGAGAGAGAGAGAGAGTGTGTGTGTGTGTGTGTGTTTGTGTGTGTGTGTGTTTGTGTGTTCTTGTGTGTGTGTGTGTGTGTTTGTGTATGTATGTGTGATGTGTATGTGTGTGGGTGTCTGTGTGTGTGCGTGTGCATTTGCGTGTGCGTGTGTGTGTGTGTTCCCTAACTCCTCTCTCTCTTAGTCTTGTTTGCACTTTTTTCACTAAAACATTTGCATATTTTACAAAAACGTGACTTTCTAATGGGACAAGAAACTTGTTTGTAAATTTTACAAACTGTTCTGGAAAAATTAAAAAAAATTGTCTGCGGAGGGAATCGAACCGTAGAGCATTGCATGCAAGTCCCAGACTCTAACCGCTAGGCCAAATCGACAACTGGAATATATGAGAAAAAGAGGCCTTATAAACAATGGTGTTTTTCGTAAAAGTTTACAAACAACATTGTAATTTTTACCAACACTGATTTATTTGTACCTGACTTTTCGCAAACAAAATTAAGAAGAGCACCCAACGGATTAAGATGAATGAGGTATCATGATTTTTGGAAAAATGAACATGGACATCTTTATACTGGACAACTTTTTTTTCATTAAAGAAGGGAATTACCTTGCTCACCAACCACAAAAGGGATTGGGCTAAATGAGATATCATTGCAAAGCTTACGGTCCGGAGAATGTCATAAAAAGGTTAAAATTTAGAAAAAAATTTGCATGGACATCTTTAGCCTGAACAAAACATTTTTACAAAAAGAGAAAACCTATGGATTTTGGAAAGTGAAAATTTTTTTGTCTTTGAATGGCTTGAACTTATTGATAAGAGTAATTATCCAATGTAAAACCAAAATGTCATGTTTTTTGGTAAGATTAACATGAACATCTTAATGCTGGACAACGTTTTTTCACTAAAAAGAGGAACGACCTTCCTCCCCAATCAGCAAAAGGATTGGGCTAAATGAGATATTATTGCAAAGCTTACAGACAGGGGAATGTTATAAAGGGGTTGAAATCAAAAAAATTGCATGGACATCTTTTGGTTGGACAACAGATTTTCACAAACACAGGGCCCTATGAACTTTGAAAGTTGAAAAAAAATTTATCTTCAAATTGGCTCAAACTTATTGGTAAGAGTAATTCGCCAATGTGAAGCCAGAATATCATGTTTTTAGAAAAATCAACATGGACATCTTTATGCTGGACAACGTTTTTTACTAAAAGGAGGAATTACCTTTCTCCTTAACCACAAAAACGATTGGGCTAAACAAGATATCATTGCAAAGCTTGAATTTTAAGGAATGTCATAAAAGGGTTGAATTTTTCAAAAAATAAATAACAAGGACATCTTTATGCTGGAAAACCCATTTTCACCAAAAAGGAGGACCCTTCTCCTCAACCACAAACGGATTGGGCTAAATGAGGTACCATTGCAAAGCTTACAGTCTGCAGAATGTCATAACTGGGTTAAAATTTAAAAAAATAACATGGACATCTTTATATTGGACAACATATTTTTACCGAAGATGGAAGAACATTTCCCCAACGACAAAATGGAGTGCGGGTTAACTGAGGTATTATTGTAAAGCTTACAGTCACGGGAATGTCATAGAAGCGTTTAATTTTGAAAAAAAAATTAGTAAATGAATTTAAAAAATGCCGGAAAAATTATTTTCAGCCGTATGGCTGACACGGGCTACTTGTATTATAAAAATATAGAAAATATAGAAGAATAAGAAACATAAGAAGATATAAGAATAAAAAACACAGAAGCTTGCTCTTGAAATATTTTATGTAAAAAAACAGTCTGAGCGGTTTATGACAGCTTAGATTCGCCAAAAAAACGCATATGCATTCTTGGTTAAATTAAGATAACCTAAAAAAACAAATATTCGCCAACTTAACTACAGTCTAGATTTGAATGTAAACTTATGCAAATCAACCCTTTGACCATAAAACTCTCTTTTATATATATATATTATATATATATATATATATCAGCATCTGTATATAGCACATACATATATATATATATATATATATATATATATATATATATATATATATATATATATATATATATATATATATATATATATATATATATATATATATATATATATATATATATCAGCATCTGTAAAAAGCACCCGACCTTAAAAACGCTGAAAAATTAATTATGAAAAACCGCACCCGTCATTGAGAAAAGAACCCCATGGCGGGAAATAAAACACCACATAAAATTACTTAACAAACACAGAAAACAAAGAAAAAACAAAAACAAAATAAATAAAAAATAAATACTACTATACATTTGTAAAATATTACAAACATAAAGTTGACGAAATCCTTTAAAAATGCCTTAGGTGTCATAATTCGATGTGTGTTCCTTAATTGCTTGGCTATACTATGCATAATTCTAAAACGGTTTATTGTTTGAAAAAAATAGGTGGTTTTTAAAATAAACCAACAGAAATATTTGTAGTTAGTACTTACCATAAAAAAACTATTTTCCGTATTCCTTTTTTTAATTTAAACTGAAAATTTCACATTTCATCAAGAGACGAGTTATTCAAGCGTAAAAAAACATTACAATTATTTTTGTGCCATAAAATTTTATTTTCAAACCAGTTATTTCTTATTTGATTTCGTTGTTTTTCAGTGAATAGAACTTATTTTGAATCCTTTTTAAAATATCGCTTTTACTGTTATATTTTGAAATGAAATTGTGTGTCTAAATTTGATTTCCTGCTTTAAAGCCAATTAAGCTATAGTTTGGCAAACGAATTTGTTTCCAAAAATTATTTTGGTTATAAAAATCTCTTTCAAGGAACAAAATTATCTGGACAAAATGCGGTAAATAAAAAAAATTATATAGGACGTTGCTATTCCATATTGGTATAAGTCCATTTTGGTCGAAATTGAGTTTTTTACATTTTTGTTTATTTCAGGTCTTAAGTTACATTTTGTCCAGGTTAAAAGTCCAGGAGACGCTTATTTAAGTAGATTATGTACCCTGTTGGAGTATCTCCAAATGACCTTTGGTTATTCCATAACGGAATAGGTCCATAACCTAAGTTGTAATAAGTCCAAATGATGGACTTGGTACAAAGGTAATAAGAGCCAAGTTGGACTTATTACACGCATTTTTTTGGAATTAATCAAATTTTGGACTTATTACAAGAAAAATCTGGACTTATTCTATTTTATACTAGACAATCAGGAATTTATAATGGACTTATTACCAAAAATTATAATTTGAACACTTATAAAAGTTTTTGTTTACTGTATAATTATTATTATTATAATTATTATTATTATTTGTGCTATGTTATTATCATTTTTCACGTTTTTGAAATCAAGTTTTAAATTATTATTGTATATATTATTGTATATATTGTATAATATTCAAATCATAAAATCTATTTATATCAATCCTAAAGTAAAAGAATTGTTTTGGTACGATTTATACTGGTGTGACAGAAAAGCCCTCCCATCCTTGCATTCGTTAAACTCAAAGGCGTTAATGGACAGCACACGTTAATGTTTGGAGGTTACGGGTTCAATTCCTGTGTCGGCCAAAGTTTTCAATTCTGTTACTTTACTTGTTTAATATGTTTTCGTCTCTACTTTAAGGTGGACGGACGTGCGGGTCTATTTGGATTCCAAGATCCGCACGTCCGTCCACCGTGCCCGGACGTGCGGGTCTAGTTCCGGTGAGACCCGTACGTCCGGGCCTAATTGGATTTTATGATGCACGCTGCTACAGACCGCTGTGACATACCCTTATTAGATTATCCACCTTTGATCATACTCACACTGTACATCCAATCAGCTCCGTGCAAAAATATGCTCATGCAAATTAAACGACAACGTAATCATATTATTTATTACGCGAGGTTGATCTTGATAATAGGCTAATTAAGTCCAAAAGAACTTGTCCTTTATTTAAAAAAATGATGTTCAAAATATAGCTTTTTCAATTATGATATTTTATAAAGATTTAAGGTTTATGCTGGTGTTATCCGCTGTATTGTTATTAGTATTGGCACATGACATTCCTAAACCAAACGATCCATGCTCTGGACCTGGTTGCGAATACAGGTATTTTTTTGATAAATTTTACTTTTAACAATTTTAAGATTATATATATATATATATATATGTAAATTAAAATAATTTTATTGCGATGGCTATTCCTATGTAGTTTGGCTATACATTATACATCATTAAATGTACAAAGTATTTGAGAAACATAGATTATTACATGGGGTCTTTTGAATTTTTACAAAATTTTTGGAAAAAATTTTTTTTGGACGAAAGCTTCTTGAAGTTGTTTTTAAAGACAAACCAATGTAATAATTAAAGTCAGTAAAAAATTGCCAAAATGTTTTTCTTGAAAACTAATTTATACAAATTTCCCAGAGTTTTAATTGGACAAGTCGAAATCTAAAAACTAGAAAGTTTCACAATAAAGAGTCAAAATGCTCTTTGGACTTTTTTTACAATTCAATATGAACATTTGCATTTAAACTTTTGCTTTTTTAAACACTTTAACTAGTACATATTAACTAGTTTTTAAAATAAATTGGTTTTTAATAGGTGTTTTTCACAAGTTTAAAATCATTTGGCTTTTAATAGATATATTTTTTACAAGCGAAGAATTTAAGGTGTGGTATTGGTATATAGCATTATAGAAGGTTTCCAAAATTATGACATTTTGTCATATTGCTATTAAGCCAATTATGAAATTTGAAAAAGTGTCCCCTTTTAAAGGAAAGCCCAGATTTTTTCTTTAATATTTGTCAAAAAAATTGTTAGTCTACCGCGCAATTTGAATTATTTTAAAAAATAGTTGGTTATTTTGTGTTCGTATTATAACGGTTTTAATTTAGGTCTATTTCAGGCGCATTTTTTCAGACCACACAAGTTCAGAATGTAAAGCTAGCAAACAGATTAAACTAATTCTTCCCCAAAATTAGCAAACGAAATTTAATTAAAACGAATTAAAACCTCTAATTATATTTATTTTAAAAAGTTATTTAGGTCAATAGATGTTGCCCCATATTTACAGTCGTATGAAAGTGAATTCACTCCGGACGACTATTCCTCGTTGGACACGATGCAGAGTGGGATTCAAATCCGTAACAAATTTGTTTCTGTAGTTTTTTTATTAATTTTTTTACCTCTGTGTTTATCAGAGTTTAAACCAATACAGTCCTGTTATGTTACAAGTTTATAGGTTTTTGAAATTGTGCCAAAATTTTTTACCAAAATAATGGAATGCGTTTTATTAAACAACACTAAACAGTATATAAGTTTTAAGATTTATTTTGCAATTTATCTTAAATTAAAATAAATAACAATAAGTTTGTAACAACATTAACACTAACATATTGACAAAAAGCTTGGTTGCTTGTGGATTTGTGTGTTTGTGACACTTTTAGTTTCTTTGTTTAAAATTACAACTTTAAACTAATTTTTATAAAAATGAAAACATAGTTTATGCGGCCCAAGTTAGTTTTTTCTATCAAAAATGATAAAATCGCATTTTAAATCGATCGATAAAGTAATAAACTTATCATTGTCGCACAAAACAAAAAAAATCAGCTGGTATTCTCAAAAATTAATAAATCTTTAAATTTAAACTTTTCGCTATATTCTCTTCTTTTTAGAAAAACATTATTAAAATATTATTCATTATTTATATCGCTCAAAGCAGGACACCCAAAGTCAATATTAAAAGGAAAGGAAATAACTGTTTAACCAAATATGGTGCTTAACACTAAAATCAAACGTAAATACTGTATGACACGATAGCTTGTCCCCATCAAGAATCAATCTCGGAACTTGACTGGATGTTTAAATAGAGTTAAGGTCGATGGAGCCGAAGGAATTTGAAGCTGGAACTTGGAGCCAATAATAAGAAACCTAAATCATCTCTGAGTGAAGAACTTAGAGCCGTAAGTTGAGAACTTAAAGCCGAAAATAAAAATCACTAAAACGTTTGAAAGGTTAAATCTAAGCCCAGTCTATTTTCTCTAAAAGGCTTTAAGTTCCCAAAAAGTTCCGATGGCTCCAAATACCTTGTATGGCTCTAAAGACCCCGTACTCTTTTTTTAGATTTTTGATCACAAAGAGATGTCTTTATTTACTCGAAAATTTTTTAATAATATTACACAAAATATATTTTAGTGCAAGTCCCATTCAGTTCCAATCCAGTACAGCAACTTTTGCCGTATGAATCCGTTGACTACTCGATGCAAACTGGACCAGAGGTTCCCAAATCTAAAGATGAATACACGTCAATACAACAGCCTTCGCCTGACGAAGGATTCTTAACAGGTCCCAACAAACCAGCAGGAAAATCTCTGATATCAGGCCCTGCAGTGATAACGAACGCGGTTCAACCCCCGCCTGCGAAACCTGTTCAACCCTTGCCTCTTGTGAGTTTTTTTGTTTAACCTTAGCGTCGACATATTTTCATCCGTGTTGCATTGCAGTGTTGCCTAAAGCATTTTCGGTAGTGCTGTAAAAAAAATTTACCATACATACTACTCCCACATTCTTTGAGTTTCCTGCAGTGGTTATCTACGTCTGCAGTTATGCATGCAACGTTGCGATGTGATTGCAACATACAGACGAAAAAAAATTTTTTGAGTCTCTCTGGTTAACAAAGTTTAACCGATGGTATAAAGTTACAATATATGATATTAGAGTTGTTTAATAACATCAGTTGGGAAAATCTTATGCAAAGCTCGGATGATTTTTTATAAAGCCATAACCAGTTCATTTTTTAAGAAAATAGTAAAACAAAAACATTTTGAGTATAGTGAGTTAGCAATTCCACGTGCATTTTACATAAGTTTAAGTGTTTTAAAGTTAACACTAAAAACAAGCTATTTTAGACATTACCAACACGTTGGTCAAAAGGCAAGTTCTTAACGAAGATAATTCCAAAATAAGAAAAAATCCATCATCTGTGGTTAAAATATTACCTTTATAACACCTGCGATATTTGTTTTATCCGGACGCATATTTGTTTTAACTATATTCGTTTGTACATTTTAAAGCCCTATTCCCCTAAACAACAAGTTGCCACTCTAACGACAGTAAGTGGCAAAATAAATTCGCACCTTCTACTTTATTTTTCATTGTAAATCCGCGGAGAAAATATAGCTTACTATAGGTTCGTTGACAGCTATCATTTTTGACCAGCGAGCAGAAAATTGAGAAAACAAGCAAACAAACTACATATTATGTTACAAATTAAGAAAACAAACTACTATTATGTTACATAATACGAAATTAAAATCAATTAAAAAAATTTAAAGCTCTTTTCAGATTGTATGTTGCTTCAAACACAAACTACACGCAATTAATGCCACTTTTTTGGCAAAGATTTTTTCTTGTTTTTTTTATAATTTCAACGAAGTTTAAAAGGAAAAGCATAAAATTTATAAAAAAACCCAAATACACGTTGTGTGATTTATATGTTTATTTAGTCAGTGAAATTTGAAAATTTTTTTTTCTCCATTAAGCACACGCAAAAAATGCAAAATAGTAAGTTACATGTTAAAGCTTTTTTTGATAGCAAAATTGTTTCCGTTTAATCCGTTTTTTCAAAAAAGTTTTTGTGGTTGACAAAATTGAGTGGCTTTTCGTCAAACATTGCAGGTTCCTCATTAAATTATGAAATTTAAAAATATGGTACAATCAGTAAATAGCGTATTTAGCTGACTAACTAATACAAATTTATGTAATAAAAAATTATGCAATTCAATTCCAAAAATAAACCGATTCGCGGCCACTTTAAGAATTGCCATTTACTGTCATCTACAAAAAATTGAAAAATTGATTCAGGGTACACAATTTCGCCTTTACAACAATGCCATTTAATGTGCAGATTTATAATCAATGGGTTTCTGTTGGTATTAGACATTTAGACACTTGAATTGCGATTAAGCCAATAGTTTTCACAAAAAAAACTAAATTTACTGAGGCATCTTTTTAAACTCACAATTCTTAAGACTAAACTCAAAGGCTGCCTGAAATCGTTTAACCTAACAAGCAAAGTTTTTGCCTTAAATTCGTAAAAATATTAATTTAAAAAAATGATTCCATAATTTTTTTGTTTCTTCCTAAAAAATAATATCGATTTGCATTTACAATTAAAATAATTTTCATTTTATTTTTTATTTTTTTTATTTACAACAATTATGAAAATAACGCAATAAACAAAAATAAATTCCGATTATTTCTCAAAAAAATAAGCAGAAGGAAAAATAATCATAATAAATTTAAATGGAAATTAAACTAGCAGCACTTACTCCTCGAGTTTAAGAGAATTTTTTCAGGTAGATAAATGTTTTAATTATTCCAAATAATTTTTAATGGACTGAATGGCAAGTTTTCAAAATCAGAAACTAAATAAAACTAGCAGTTTTAAAATATTTTCAGAAATTTAAGGTCGTTTGAAACATGCCAACTTATTTAAAAACAAAGTTTTTAAGGTGTTTTGACAAAAAACTTTCTTTTTGTTGATTTGACGCTACCTAATGGCATTTCGGTTTAATTATTCAGTCTGCGGGGAATAAATAACCCAACTGGTTTATTTCAAACAAGTAACAGTATAGATTAAAAATATGTTTAAATGTAGTTAATCCGCCTTGTTCGTTTCAGATATATTATCTGTTGCCGTCTTCAAGGACAATTATTTATATTGGTGATGATTTTTCATCTTCCAGCAGTTCGGAAGAAGACAGCAACAATTCTGGCGATAAATCCTTAAAAACCAAACAAAACATCCCAGTAAAATTTTTAAATACTTTGTTTTAAGTCTCGAGCACTTTTTTTAGTAAAGACTCGAGCACCTTTTTTTAATAAAGACTCGAGAATTTTTTAAAACAAAAATGAGCAAAATGTGTAATGTAAAGAAAAAGAATAAAGTGTGAGTGGAAATAGCAGGGGATATTATGAGATTTATAGTAAAAACAAATGTCTAAAAATGTCATAAACATTAAAAAAAGTGTATGTAATCTGCGTTATTCATGGATTTTTTTGTCACTTAAAAAAGTATTAATTTTGCTAAAGTAAGGGTTGGTTTACACCGGAGTGACAAATGACTACAGTTTTCGCTCGCGTTCCTTTGTGTTATATGTACATATCCCTTGTCGATGCGGTGTGTACGCATTATCAGTTGTCACTCTGGGGTGAACTAGGACTAACTCGATATACATTAAATAGAAAATAACACTGACTAAAACAAAACAATCTCGTTTTTATTTTTTAGAATTTAAATAAATTTGACTAACGTCTAATTACCAAAATATTTTTTAAAAGAATAATTCGAAAAGCTCGATTTAGGGTCGATAAAGCCTTGGGAACTTGTAGCTGGAACTTTGAGCCAAAAATAAGGAACTTGAAGCCGTAAGTGGGGAACTTGGAGCCGTAAGTAAGGAACTTGGAGCCAAAAAAAAATCGCTAAAACGTGTACCTAAGCCTAAGCGAAACCTAAATTTAAGCCCGAACCAATTTTCCTAAAAGGCTCAAAGTTCCCATTGCTCGAGGCTCCAAGTTTCCAAAAATTTTCGATGGCTCCAAGTTCCCTGCTTATGGCTCTAAAGACCCCGTACCAAAAGCTTTTTTATAGGGTTTATAAAGTTAAACCGTTTGGCTTTTTTGGGCTCCTTCCATTATTGCAATCGAAGCCTCTGCGCATGCACAATCAAGCTGAACAAAATTAAATTAATATTTTTAGCGATTTAAACTTTAACCATAAAGTTTCTACTTTTTATTCACAAATATTCTTTTAATGTAAATTAAATCCAACGGTTTTTTACAGCTGTTTACATTACTTTACACTGTAATAAAATCTGGGAAAAGGTCAGAACTCGAGGCGCTTTGTACAAAAGTGTTTTAAATATATATTTTGCAAACCATATCCCACTTTCGTGCGTGACGAAACATTTATCAAAGGTTATGGTTATTGTTGTGGCAGAAATAAAAAATAGTATTTAAAAAACTTATTTTAATTCATGTGTTTTTATTATTTCCTGGTCGAACGAGTCAAGGTAAATTTGGACTAATATTATTAAAAATATATAACATAATATATTATGCTATATATTTTTGCTATTATTTGTATTTCAGGACCCGCCGGTTTTTCCATTACCTCAAAATCCATATGCAAATGATGTTGCACATAACCAACAAAATCACGACCAATCGAAAAATAAATCAAATCATCATCAAAACATCCTTCTATCTGGAAATTACGAAGCGAATAATACAATTGCATCAGAAAATTCAGACAATGGCAAATCTCACGATGTAAATCAACAGTCTGATAATAATTCCACAAAAATTTTGAAAAATAGAACTCCAACAAATACAACGGGAAAAAATAAAGTGTTAAGTTATAGAGACAGGGTTCTAGCTGAAGCACGATTCAGGAACAGAGAAACAAACAAAAAATAATATCAAGATTATTTAATATAATAATTAATTCTGATATAAAATATTTCATAACTAAATTTTGGAATTTTGTATCATATATTTTGTAAGTTTTCCCTTTAAAAATTCTGGTACAGTTTAGGCATGTTTTTTTAGATTCGGCACCGGTCGAATATAAACGCAGGTGAAACCTAAACCAAATCCACTAATGACGGGTTTTATGTACTACGTTAAAAAGTAGGCTTAAATACATTTAGAGGACACTCACCAAAAATCGTAAAAAATAACATGCATTGGATTTTTAACCACATTTAGAAGACTGCACCTTAAAAAATTCACCACGACCAAAATAATTACAGCAATTTTAATCTTAATTCTGATTTTCGAAAGGAAAATTAAGAATTCACAACAGAAAAATTAAGGGTTTTCAAACGCGGACCTAAAAAATTAACTTAAAGAAAATCCGTGAGAAATTTTTATCAATCAAACAAAATCAGATTGTTTTTTCCAGTTAATAATTACTTTAAAAAATGCAAATTAACCTAAAAACGCCTTAAAACTAATTTTTAGCTTCCAAAGCAGCCGAAACTTGTGTAATATTTATGTAATAAAACTAAATTATTATTTATTCGTATTAACCAACAACACATTACAGAGTTTTCAGAATATCATATATATATCAAAAAAAAAAAAAAAACCTGAAAAACTGAAAAAACGGCACATAACCAACAACTTATTATTGGTTGAAACATTGAAGAATAATGTTATTTACAAAATTGTTATATTTATTGCTAAATTAATCTCTTTTAATTTAATAAGCAATAAATTAACCAGCATAGTAATTCAGTTATTATTGGTTTTAATCTTTGGTTATCGAAGTTGGACATTTGATTTTCCCTATAACAAAATTCACCTTCATTGAATAAGCTATACATTGACAAACGTAATAAAAGAATCTATAGTTATAACGAATTGAAGTAGTGTAAAAAAAGTCAAAAAAGCTACATTCTGATGTATGTATATATATTACAATCAAATTGCTCTTTTTGGTGTTTATGTTAAAATAAATGTATTTTTGTTTTGTATGTATGTGATGTGGTCATTCCTATGGTCGTTTTTTTAAAAATATACTCTAAATATTACTTTATAAATATAATATTTAACGCGCACTTTTTTCTTTCTGAAATCTAATAAAATAATAAAAAATTGACCCATTTATATAACATATTAAGTAAAATTATTACATTGTTAATATAACCTAAAAAGGACTTTTTGGTTCTCAAAAATTGACTGTCTCAAAAAAAAATTTTTATTATAGTTGCAGATATTTGGTAAGTTATTATCATAAAAAAACCTTACGTTATTTCATGTATATATTTGTCATAATAAGTTTTAGTTTCTATAAATACATCGTAGTTAAACCGCTCATCTTTTCATATAATATGTAAGTATAGCCGGAATCCAGCGCGGTAATTATTAAAAAACCGCACATCACCTTTTATTTACAGTAAATATCGTGCTGGGTGCCGGATATACTTATATGATGAGCGGTTTAACTACGAGGCG